>JAKCPI010020599.1:0-118247 GCA_023213315.1 Euborellia annulipes
CGCGATTTGGCAAAGGCAAAGATGACAGAATGGAGCTGGTCAATTGAAGATGCTGCAACTAATTCTCTACAGAAATATTCAAGAATAATTTAATTTTAACAAATTTAAAAATTATTTTAACTTGAAAAACGAATTATAATTATTTTTTTATAATTATTTATAGTTTGATTTTAATTTTTATCATTAAAAAATATTTTGTGTGACACATCATAAAAAATTTAAAATAATACTAGAAATAATTATAAAAAAAATTATAATTCGTTTTTTAAATAAAAATAATTTTTAAATTTGTTAAAATTAAATTATTCTTGAATATTTCTGTAGAGAATTAGTTGCAGCATCTTCAATTGACCAGCTCCATTCTGTCATCTTCAGAGTTGGGTTTTATACACGATTTTGCAGTTTTATACAAAAATCGAGGATAAAACTTGTATAAAACGTATAATATGTATAAAACTTGTATAAAACGTATAATATGTATAAAACTCGAATGCGCATGCGCAAACCCGACGAGAAAGGAAATTCAAAACAAAATCATTTATGACTAGAATGAGTTATATTTTTTATTATTTATAATATATAAAAACAAATTTTCAAAAATGCCAGGAGGAAGACCACTGATGATTGACAGAACTAAATTGATTTGGGTTTAGCTGTGGTTTGTTTGCAAAAATCTTAACTTTTTGATCACAGAATGAATGGCCGAAGCGTTTATTGTTAATAATAACAAATATAAAAGTCTAAATTCTAAATTCAATTCAAATGAGATTGTCACAGATGTAACAACCTTTTTAATCCTAGCTGAATTGTACCTGAAAGCCACAGAATGAGTGGCCGGACTAATGAAACTGCGAAAGCCTAAACACCAAAATTCTAAAATTTACTTTTTTAAGTAATTTTTATAAAGTTTTTTATAAAAAAATATAAATATATAATGATTGGGATTAAAAGATTAAAAAGCAGGAAATTGTTATTATCTTAGGAATAAATGAGTAAGGCTGTATGCACATTAATCGAGTAAAAACGTTTCGGCCAAAACGTTTTGCTCGATGTCAACAAACATCGATCGAGCAAAAACGTTTTCGGGTAATACATTTTGTTCGATGATGTCAAATCGTGACCAATTGTGTTTTGTCTCTTCGGTGTGCGTTGACCCATAGAAAAGCATTAAAAAACAGTTTCAGGCAAAAACGTTTTTGCTCGATCGGTGTGCGTTCAGCCTAAAAATAACAAAATATTTTTATGTATATATACAATGCATTTATTTATTATGTTACAATTATTAAACACTTCACAACCAGTGTACTGTAATACAGGTATTGTTTAAAGTTTGTGTATGCAATACCTTCTTATAATACATTTGGCATGAACTAAACATAAACAAGATTCAGTATATTCATACTTATTATCTTGACATTTAATAATTCTTTTTTGGATAATTTTTTAGAATGGAAGAGAGCAAGTACAGATGCAGCAAATAAAGAGAGGCTTTGGATGCCAAATGCCGAAAAGAAGACGTTCCGGACAAAATTTTATTCGTCCATCCTCAGTCCTGGTAAGCTTATACATAGAACTGAGAGGCTTTTTTTTTTTTTTTTTTTTTTTTTTTTTAAAACATTCACACTTTTTTCTCATTCACACTCACACTCACACACATTCACACTGTCTTTTCGGCAGCTCAGGCCATATAAGACATTTACGATATCCGTTATTTATGAATTTATATATATAGGGGTCCAGGCATTTTTATTTAAGCCATCTGGTATCCAGATGGCTTAAATAAAATCATCGGACTGCCTGGGGTCCGAACCCGCGACGTTTGGTATATGAGGTTAGCACGCTAACCTCTACACCACGCCCCGTGGGCAACTGAGAGGCTGAGGATGGACGAATAAAATTTTGTCCGGAACGTCTCCTTTTCGGCATCCAAAAGCTCTCTTTATTTATTTATTTAACATCTTTTATTTGCTGCACCTGTACTTGCTCTCATCCATTCCATAAAGATGAGATGCTTTCCAAATGTTTTAATTCAATTTTTTTTTTTTTTTTTTTTTTTTTTTTATTAACCATAGAAAAATACCTTTTGAAAGAACAAATTAAGATAAAATTAAAAACAGTAGTACAGTTATTTCTTCTTTATCTATTATAGAAACCAAAACAAATATGACTTTTAAATATTTTAAAATCTAGAGGTAATAGATTTGCACCACCTGTCAGATTCCACTTTTCGGGCCATATATATTCTAAAATTAGTTTTCCATACGTTTAGTTCCTTGTCAGAAACCTAAAAAAATAAAAGCAAACTAAATTTAATTATTTGATATTAATTAATTAAGGTTGTTCGGATAGTACATCGTAAGTCATAATAGAATCTAAATTTTTTTTTATAAAAAATTTTAAATTTGTATGCCAAAATTCCTTTTTATTATTTTGGTGTGGTCTAACATTATTTATTATTGGAATAAGATTAATTTTTAAATTTCAAAAATAAAAAAATTAAAATTTTTTGTTTTGGGTTTTTTTTAATTTATTTATAACTTGGAAATTTCATTAATTAACTTTTTTATTTTATATTTTAAATCTTTTATTTTTTTTTTATTAATTTATATTTTTTTATAAATAAAATTTAATACAAAAAAGACGATTTGCTAGAAAAAAAATTTTATAAAAAAAAAAATATTATAAAAATAAAATAAATTATTTTAAACTACCTTGCTTGGCTGGTCTTTTTTTCGTTCTTTTTTTTTTTTTTATTTTGTGTATTTTTGTTTTTGTTTTTTTTTTTTTTTTTAATTTTTTTTATATTTGTAAAAAGAAAAATTTAGATTTTTTTTTTTATATATTTTTTTTTTTTTAATAAAAATAATAAAAAATTTGTTTTTTTGTTTTTTTTTTTTTTTTTTTTTATTTTTATAAATTGGTTTTTTGTTGTTTTTTTTTTTTCTCTTTTTTTTTATTTTTTAATTTTTAAAAAATTATTTAAAAAAATTTTAAAATTTTTAATTTTTTTTAATTTTTTTTTAAAAAATTTATAAAAAAAAAAAAAATAATAAAAAAAAAAAAGAAAGGAAAAATTAAAGAAAATAATAAATATACTTACAAATGAATTGACAGCTGTAGGTTATGTTTCCATATTTAATTTTTGAATTTCATTTTTCAATTATTTTATTAACATTTTGATTATATTATTCACTAAATAAAAAGCAAACAACATTGTCAATGCTCTAAAACATTAAAAAATATGACATAAAAGCTTTTAAGCTGTTTTTTCCGGGGGTTGGTTTTTTACATTTTATACATAGGCCTAGTTTTATCCGTGATAGTTTTATACATGTATAAAACCGTGTATTAAGGTGCGGTCACACCGGGACCGGACTTGAGTTTACTGACTAGAGTTCTAACGGAGTCCGAATCGCGGGGGGTTTCACACCGAAACCTCACTGGAGTGACGTCATCTTCCGTCTGTGTTATTTGATGACGCGTATGACGTATGAATTTATGTAAAGGTTAAGGGCCCCATACACGTTCAGGCCGTCCTCAAGGAAAAAAGTCTCAAGGATTTCCTCGAGGATTTCCCCAAAGAAAAATTCGGACATACACGCTAGGGTTTTCCTCGAGGAAACGGACTTGAGGATTATCTCAAGACCAACACACTAGTTCTCTTTTGACAGTTGTTGTAATCATTTGTAGAATTATTTTAGTACTAGCCGCGCCGCCCGCCTTCGGCGGGCTTCGCGTCTAGCCAGGGGGCTACGCCCCCTGGACCCCCAGACGCTGGCTCGGGCCCGCCTGCGGCGGACCCTCGCCTTTCTTAAATGTGAGAAACGGGCTGGCGTCTAGACAGGGGGGCTACGCCCCCCTGGACCCCCTCCAGCTGGCTCGGGCCCGCCTGCGGCGGACCCTCGCCTTTCTTAATTAAGAGAAACTGGCTGTCGTTTAGAGCAGGGGGGCTACGCCCCCCTGGACCCCCGCCAGCTGGCTCGGGCCCGCCTGTGGCGGACCCTCGCCTTTTTTATTCATTATAATAAAAAGAAAATTATTATTACTACGTATTCCAATCCAGTGCCTGCTTGAGGATTTGTTTATCTTCATAGAATACACAACTGCAAAGAATACATTAATTTTTCTCTACACATTTCCTATGGGAGAAATCGTAACTTTAAGAATTAATAACTCAAAAAGTTATGGGAATTTCGGGACCCGAGTATTTTTCCAGGACTCTCCATAACGTCCACTATAAGGCTGCAAAATTTCGCTTCAAAATTCCAACGGGAAGTTGGTCAAACAGAGCGTGACAGACGGACAGACGGACGGACGGACAGACGGACACACCGCTATTATATATATAGATATTTTCATATTCAGATAAAATTATTATAAATAATTAATAATAATTATTATTATAATAATAAAAATTCTTATATTTCAAATTAAAATTTAATAATAGAAACATTCTAATTAAATTAATCTTATTAATATAGATACCTTTTAAGCCAAAACAAAAAAAAATATATTTTATAATTTTAATTATTTATAATAATTTTATTATTTATATTTATTTTAAAGTCTTTTTCGGCATTTGTTTCCTATTTATTTCAAATGATTTGTAGTCAATTCAAATGAAATAAATATTTCTCGCTTGGGACGGAAATAATCTCTTTTCTCTGAGTCACGGGTCACGGGCCATTTGAAATATTCCAAAAACATATTTTAAAATTCCCGCCTGAGGCCGCCCGAAGTGGCCATACACGCAGCGATAAACTGACAGAAATCCGGCCTCGAGGAAAATATTATTGAAATTCAATCAGGATTTTTTGGCCTCGAGGCCGCCCTTTGGCCTCGAGGCCGCTACCACACACGTTGAGGATTTCCTCGAGGCCAGCCCTATTCCGGCCGGGCCTTGAGGAAAACCGGATGGTGTATGGGGGCCTTTAGAATTATCTGTCACCCACAGCTCCCTGGTCACCCATAGCCCTATTTACGAAAGAGAAAGTTTTCGATCTTGTTCAACCAGGGAATAAATAAGAAAAAAAAGAGGTTATATTTTACTGTCAAATCGGGGGAAAAAATGAATGTCAAATGAAGATAGGCATTTGCACCAAGGGCGGTGAAAACAAAAAACAATATTTTACATTTGAATGATGATACTTTATTAAGAAATTTATTTCTTAGTTAACTTAATAAAATTAATTCAAGTTAAATTAAGAAATATTTTTTGCAAATTTTAAGTCAAAAATATATCATAATTGAATATTTTATAAATTATATTTTATTAATTTAAAAAAAATTTGAAATTCATTTGACGTGACTTTCAAATATATTCCCGCATTTTTTAATAAAGTTTAAAGTTTTCTTAGTATTATTATTTTTTTGTTTTATTATTACTAAAAAAAATATTTATAGGGCCAAAAATGCCTCTATTAAGAAACTGAAAAAACAGCTGATTGAAAAAGTCGGCCATGTTGGCCTTTTCTGACAGCCGGAGTCAGGTCCCGATCCAACAAAATTGGTTAGCCACCAGAGTCCGTATCGTGACGTAGCTCCGCTCAACTCCGTTTCGGCAGCAGTGTGTGCACCTCCATAGAAATACATAGGTTGGGTCCGCCACCGGACTCAACTCAAGTCAGGAAATAAAAGTCAAGTCAGGTTCCGGTGTGATCGCACCTTTATACACGCCGGGATAAAACTTGCCAACTCTGGTCATCTTTGCCTTTGCCAAATCGCGCCTTGTCTTCTGTTTTTATTATTTTAACTTGAAAAACGAATTATAATTATTTTTTTATAATTATTTATAGTTTGATTTTAATTTTTATCATTAAAAAATATTTTGTGTGACACATCATAAAAAATTTAAAATAATACTAGAAATAATTATAAAAAAAAATTATAATTCGTTTTTTAAATAAAAATAATTTTTAAAACTTTTAAAATAGTCCCGCATTCGCTTATTTAAATATGATAGATCGCTAAATTTAGAGAAAGGCCGCTAAAATTTAAAAAAATGTCTAATAGTGAATATAGAGGCAGCACTATCGACGAAGTAAGCGCTATCTCGTGTGTTTTGCCAAAAATAGTGGATCAAAATATTCATAGAAAATTTAAAGAGAAAATTATAGCAGCCCTGATAGCAGCTCAAATATTTACAAAATAAGAATTTTTATTTATTTAATAACATTTTTGAAAAGGGTGAATAAATAGATCCAGAGCTAGTATTCAGGCAAATTTATTCGGATTATATCCCTCCGCTATAGGCCAACGTTTCGGAGCTCAAACGGCTCCTTCTTCAGGACCTTAATATTAACAATTAAAAGTACATCTTGTTGTTACATATATATTTTATAAGGATATTAGTATATTATCAAACTCACCATGGGGTGTCAAGAAAATAATTCGCCCTCAATTTTGACATACATGAACGATGTGGTTAGTTTCGCTACTCGACATGTGTTAAAAGGCAATGGTGCCGAACGAAGAATGGTGGTTTAATTCGGAGTGCATTGCCTCTTATTTATAATTTAGATATTTAAACTGAGGGAATACAATTGTAATATAAATATCCTTTTTTTTTTTTTTTCTTAATTATTTCGAGAATAATTTATATTTAAAATTAGCCTTCTAATTAGCAACATTTAAATTCACTCTATTTACATTTTTACTTTCTCTTATTATATATAATTTTATTAGTATAATTAACAACGTTTCGGTATTAATTTTAATAACTTATTTATATACTTTTTTTTTTTTTTTTTATTCACAATTATCAGTTATTTTAATTGTAGTATATTATTGTACAGTGAGCTGAGATTTTGGGTGTCACATTGTTTGTTAATAACACAGTCCCGATCCACCAGGCTGCCCCTATCTTCATCAAATAACATTTTTGTTTTACATAACAACTCAAAACGCCCCCGGGTTTGCCGTAGTAGGTAGCGTGCCTACCTCCTATACCAAACGTCGCGGGTTCGGACCCAGGCAGTCAGATGAATCCCTGGATGAATACAACGGTTATCGTCAAAGTCAAGTTTATTCCCTGGTCAAAGTCTTGTATATAGTTTATTCCCTGGTATAGCCTGAGTTGCCGAAAAAACTAAGTGAGTGAGTGTGAGTGTGAATGTTATTATTAAAAAAAAAAAACTCAAAACAGAACTAAAACACAAACACCATGGAAACACTGCAACTTGTGTATCACCACCAGGGCCCTATTTTATAAAGCTGACAATGACAGGTGACAGGTGACAATTTGTCGAATACCTGTTTCATAAAAATCCGCTCTTGACTTATAAAAATGACATTTTTGTAAAAGTGTCATGACAATTTGTCACTTTTTGGTTTCATAAAATTTTTAGGCTGATAGGTCAATTTTGACAAATTGTCACGAATAATTTGTCACTTATTGTTTTTGAAACGAGAATTGTCGGGACATTTTTTTTTTTTGGTTGACAATTGGAGAAAAATTCTGACAGGCATTAAAAGCTGTGTCGTATAGGCCCAGGGAGGTATTTACATCGAAATAATATATTTGTGACGCCACCAACTCCTCAGCCAGGCTATTCAGACTACCTAAAACATTCTCAATTTTTCTCTGCGGACATCAAAGACGCCATAAGATATACAATAGTTAACTCATATCAAAATACATTAATAATCACAGACTCCCAATCCACTTTAAAATCAATAAAATCTGTCAAAAACTCAAAAAGACTCAATAGCCTACAGTTTGAAATAGTCAAATCTTCTAAAATATCGTATCAAACAAACCTGAATATTACAATAGGATGGAGCAAAGGCCATGCAAACAATACCGGAAACCACATTGCAGACCACCTAGCCAAACAAGCTTCTCTTTCCGGAAACCCTCTCTCAGACCCCGCTCCTTGGACAGATATCCAGTAATACCAACCGTTAAAGCTCAACTCAAACAAGACTGGAAAAATAACTGGATGGTAAAAGGATCACATTTGGCAAGAATCAAAGGACCCCATAGTGGTTTCATTGTTATCCATCAATAGACTAATGATAAACCATAGACGCTGTTCTGGCCATCTCCACACCTAGATTTGCAATAGTGTCCTCACCATTCTGTACATGTGACCATACAAGAATAGCAACACCTCATCAAGGAATGTCCACAATATAACCAGCATAGGAAAGATACAACCTCATCAATAGGCTCCAAACCAGAGACCCGAAACCCGAATTTCAGAGATCTCCCCCTTACATTAAAGAAAATATTAAGAAATCCAAGCGAAGCAATAGTACAACAATTCCACAATTTTATAACAGCATCACTCAGAAAACATTTTGTATTACCTTTTCTTATATGAATGTGATTTAGATGAATGTTTCTGTATTAATGTTGTAGTGGATAACTGAATCTACCGTTTACGAGTCGGTGCGCTGCGCGTTGCCTCGAAGACGGAGGTGGCCCGGCCAGAGGTCTCAAAAAATTAAAATAGATAGACTCACCTCACGGAAAGAGACAAGTGCGCCCGCAACATATATGATTAAATTCATTGAATGCGAGGCTCTCTCACTCTCACTCTCTCTCTCAAGAAATGAAAAACCTATGAAGAAAATTCCAACAACAATCAGCACGACAACAACAACAACGACAACAAGAAGCAACCACCCTCAAGACGTAGCTATAAACAATTACGCTATCTTACCCCCATTTCTTTTAAATATTCAATAAAAATATATACTCAAATTTAAAATTAATTCAAATATATATATATTAAATAAAGAAAAATATAAATCTAAAAAAATAAAAAGTCGGAGCAGATTTATAGATATAATTTGTCATATATTTTCTTCTACCCCCTACCCTTACCTTAAATAAATAATTTTTTTTTAAACTTAATTTAATCATTTTTTTTACCTCAATCATCTGGTTTTTCACAATAATGTTATTTATATGTACTCATTTATGTTGGCAATGGCCACTGGCCGCCGAAAATAATGTACCGTACTGTCGGAAACTAAATATAAACCTATGTCGACATAAAAAATCTGGTCCGACCAGTCACAACAGTTTTTTTCGTTACTCTCTTGATCTAGCCTACATATTTATTGACTGCCCCCCCCCCCCACCGCTGAGAATATGCTAGCGCCGTCACTGAAACGAATAAAGGGCTATTCTACAGGGTGTTTCAGGAGGAATAGGAAGTGGTAGCAAGCATAAAAAATTAGAGGCTTCGCTTCTAGTGATAGGATAATTAAATAAATACCTTTTTTTTGCTTAATAGTTAATTGTTTCTCAGGCGTTTTTAGAATATCTTACAGAGTGGGGGTACCGCTGCGATTTTCGTGAAATATTCTCTATAGCTAGAGCAGCTCTTGTTCTTTCTGAAATGCATTTTTAAGAATTTAATTTTGTAACCAACTTTTAATGTGAGACAGAGCTCTAATTTCTGACAAAGTCAATTAACCCAAATATTAAAGAGAATGAAAACGCTATATTTTCAGCAATTGTTTTTAATTCGTTAGTAAGGCAATATTTCCAGATATTTCGGAGACCTATCGGCACTCCTTCCTCAGTGGATCTATATTAACATAAAAAGGGACATCTGTGAGAAAGGGCGGTGGGTCATAAATAATGTTTCGAAAAAATGTTACAAAAAAGATACATACTTCACCACATTACGGCCCTTATAATTAAAACGCTTGGAAGCGACATGTTATATGATCAGCCATGGGAATACCCAGCGAGGGGCAGGGGGGCAGCTGCAACAAAAAAGAAAAATTAAATGTTTATAAAGTGATGAAACGAAACAAAAGGTGGTTGGCGACGGGGAATGATTCTTTTTGTTAGGACTCGAGGGTTTTTAGGCCTTTAATTCGAAGGCTTTACCCCTCTATATAAAAAATAGCTATGTCACAATCTGGACGACCATGATCTGACCATGCCCCCCCTAGATTTGATCCTGGGTACGCCCATGTGATCAGCAATTATTGGTTCTGGATTTTGAAAAAAATTGGATGAAGCGATATTTCAAGGAAAGTTGTTTCATCCAAAAAAATATCAATAGGACAGTGAATTTTAGGGTTGACACTGAAAACCTCATAAACCTCAGTTCCCGCAGTTGAGTTTCCCTTTTCTTCTCCCTTTTTTTTTTTTTTTTCTTGCTGTGGGTTGGTGGGCCCCAAAAAAAAAAAAAAAAAAACGGTTATAAAATTCTATTGAAAGAATGAACCACCGAAATGTCGTATCAAAACGTCATTCGCAATTTATCAAAAAGAATTCGATTAAATGAATAGAGATATATTTTCCTTGTCTGACAATTTTTACTAAAGCTTTTGTATGTATTTTTAAAATAGAAATAATTCCTATATTAATTTATATTATCATAGATTTGAGAAATTAATTTTTAACTATTTTTATAAATTGTATATTATATATTTCGGATTTCCTATCTAATTGAATCAAATGATTAATAATTGCTGATCATATAACATGTCGCTTCCAAGCGTTTTAATTATAAGGGCCGTAATGTGGTGAATGAGGTGAAGTATGTATCTTTTTTGTAATATTTTTTCGAAACATTATTTATGACCCACCGCCCTTTCTCACAGATGTCCCTTTTTATGTTAATATAGATCCACTGAGGAGGGAGTGCCGATAGGTCTCCGAAATATCTGGAAATATTGCCTTACTATCGAATTAAAAACAATTGCTGAAAATATAGCGTTTTCATTCTCTTTAATAAACCAACTTCAGCAACACCTCTTGAGGAGAATAACCCAAATATTCCCAATTTAAGAGTTTTCTAGAAATTAAACAGAGAGGGGGCTCGCTGGTGTAGTGAGCTAGGGTGTCGGCTTCTACAAAGAAGATCCCTGTTCAAACCCTCGGCGTGCGGGATTTTTCAATAAATAAAAATATTTATTTAATGTAAACAAATCCTCAAGCAGGCACTGGATTGGAATATAGGATCCTACCACAATAGCCCCCAGGCAACTCTACGAGGTGAGGGAGTTGCTGTGGCATCCCGTCCTGTGGAAGGGACGTAAAGAAGGTTCCCTCTCAGTGATGCATCCTTCGAAAGAAGTCGGTGCTGAAGGAGTCCCTCCTCAAACTAGGACATCCTCCATAGCATAGAAGAGGCTGGATATAAGGAGCCGGTTGGAACCAGAAATAAGGATTAGTTCACTAGCTAGAAACGAACGAAGGAGGAGGAAATGATGTAACTTCACGGGGTGCCGGTAGATGGCTACGGCCAGAGGCCGGTTGGGTTTGAGGTGTGTGTCTTCGTGCACGAAAGCACCTCGGGTAAATAAACGGGGATCCCGATAGGAATTTCAAATAATAATTAAACAGAGAAAGAAATCTGTGCTCAAGAGATATTTATTATCTATTACAATAATTTACTTTTTTATAATCTAATACAATAATTTACAATTAAAATTATTATGAGATAAAAAGAAAAAAGAAAGGAGGAAAAAATTAAATTGCTTCCATCAAAGAGTTAAAATTAATACTGGAAAGGAAATTGAAGCATACAAAATTTGATTACGTATTTAATTCGGTCTCAATCTCTTTTGGAAGACAAACAAATTGATAATGAGCGCTTTTGATCAGATCTATTTTAATTTTGTGTCAACTCTAAATGCAATCTATTTTTTTTTCTCAATTATTCCATCACCTATGATTTGATTTTTCGGAATGGTTGCTTATTTTTTATTCTAAAATCTACTTTTGTTAGAATAATTGTTTTTTTTTCTCTCTCTCTCTCTAAACATTCAAATACTAACAACACGGAGACGACAGTTACGACGAACATGTTCGGTCATCGATTTTATTACTCCTATAGTAACTTTATTATCTATCCTAGAGGGTGTTTCAAAACTAGGAACACAAATTGTTGTTATTAAAGGGAGATTTGTTTTTGTTTTTACGCACAGTGCGTTTTTATGCTTCCAGTTTTTGATTGCAAAAGCATAAAATGTTGAAATTCTCCCTTTATAAGAGTTTAATTGAAATCGATGATAAACAAAATGTGAATTTCATTTGCAATGGAATGACAATTTCTTTTTTTTAAATAACAAAATACCAAAATAAAAAAATATTTAAAAATTAAAGTACAAACCATAAAAGTTAAGGCCCTCGAGTGCCTTGCATTTCCATTTTGAGCTTTTCTTCTTTTTCTGAGTTATGAGAATAGAATTTAAGGAGGAAGAATTTTTACCCTTTACATTCATTAAGTACTTATAGATATAGGAATAATATTTATATTTAGCATGCGATTACTCTAAAATCTTTTTCTTTTTTTTTTAAATAAAAGCTTTTTAGGATAAATCTATACCGCGATATTTAACGACTATTTTTAAATATACATATTTTTATTCCTCGACGGTGTTGGCCGCTGAATCCAAGATCGCCTCGAAAGAGAAAGGCTGGAAAGTGTAACCGAGGCCTCCATAGAATTTGCTTTGGAACTCCACCCTGAAAAACAAACAAAAAAATCATTTATTTAAGAGTCAGTGACGGTGAGCAGAAGACATTAACTTGTATCAATTAAATGTGACGATTTAAAAGGATATTAGACGAATTCTCTGATAGCATCGTGCACGTGGAGATAAAATTGCTTGAAGGAAAAGAAGAAAGAATGCGCAGGGGAGAAGGAGGGAGGGTAATGGGGGTTTATTATATTTTAGTTCCGGATTCAAATTTGTAATAATATTTTTTTCTCTAGACGAGGGATATTTTTTACGTTGCCAGTAAAGGTGATCAGAACAGAGCCGTAGGCAGGACGAGCAAACAAAAAACAGCAAAATGCTAACAACGTTCCTAATGCCCATAATTGATCCTCTAATTTTAAAATGAAATCTTGCCTGATTAGCATCTCAGACATCTCGACCAGTGATCATGTCTCCACGAAATCGCGGAGGCAGCCCAGGGAACATTAAATTATTTCCTTTAAGGAGGAGGGACTTACCAATGGAGACGTAGCGTGTGAAGGAATGCACTCAGTCCCTCCATCAATACCAAAATGCCTACTGTGAGACTCGCCCAGATGGCGAAGACAATCCATAGGACGATTCCTCCGACCCAATCGGCATATTGCAGTCCAATTTTAAGCACCATACTCCAAAGGACTTCTGACAGCTCTAGAAAAAACAAAAACAAAATCAAATATGCGTTTTCAGTTCCCCAGAATCCATTTAAGTACTTTTTGGAATGATGTCTCTGTGAGTGTGTTTTTTTTTTGTCAACGAAAACTCAATTGTTCAATTGTTTTGAAATTTTGCACCCATAAACTAGAGGTAGAGGCCAAGAACTCGCAAAGTTGTGCGCTCGGCTTAGTCCGACCCTTTATTTGATTTTTCAGGGCATTTATTGGCTTGGCTGACATGTATGCGCAAATAGGCAAATGCCCTCATCGCAGAATAACAACGGAGCTTGCAAGAGGAGCATATGCAATTTTGAACTAAGTAAGAGGTAAATGTGCGCACTAGGGGTATGACTTTTCGACTTTTTTATTTTTAAAAGATTTCCTGTATCACGACTCAATGAACTTTTGCCTATTAATGACTAAAATGACGTTTATTCCATTAAAATATAAAAAAAGGTCACGCACAAACCACTTTGAAATTTTAGGTTGAACAGTCGCAGTCTTGTATAAGGCGGTATATAAGGGAGGTGTACAAAGCGGGTAGTTGAGTTTTAATTAGCTTAATTTGCTTAATTTGGTGTCAATTATAACTTCCAGAACGCTCTAGGAAATCCCGGGGGGGGGGGGGAGGGGGGTGGTACTTACGAGCATGGGCAAGTGAGAGCGCCCAGAGGCGGAGATAGGACGCTGTATGCGAGACAGAACCCAGGACATATTCAATAGTATGAATTCCTTGGTGAATGAATATCTCGCCAATGTCCTCGTCGGCGTGACCTCCACCTCCCTGTCCGCCGCCGCCGCCACCTCCACCTCCATCTCTTCCGACCATTCCATCTTGTTTCGGCTCGAGAGAACCAGCCGTGCCGTCTCCAATTATTCCTGATTCTATTTCTCCATTTTCGGCAATTCCCGAGTTGCCACCGTGATGGTTTTGAAGCTTTAAAACAAATAAAATCAATTTTTAAAGAAAGTTGTTAAAAATAGACAGGGTGAGTATAAAGGAGCATCCATGGGAATTTAAAAAAAAATATATTTTTATTCCCTAGGCCAAAGAAATGTTTGATAAAACACTTACACTCTACCAGTTTGTTCTACGCAACCTCTGGAGAGACGAGACACTCCTGTTTGGCATTCAGTAGAATCCTTTGGGATGGGACTTTATGGTTTAATGGTTTTGACGTGACAACGTCTTACAATGCATGTTTGTATAGTGGCCGGGTAGGGTGGCATGCACGAAAAAGTTTAGCGGCTTGAATAACTCCGAGGTATAATTATACGGTTAGAAAGAATGGTTTATCAGCTAAAGATTTCACAATTTATTTTTTTCCTATCATTCCATTTTACGGCGCTGCGGTAAATTCTAATTTGAAAGTTTAAGCCCCTGTAGATTCAATTATTTTTTTTCGAAAAACCTCATTTATAAAGCAAAAGTCGCTCTTAATGGATAAAAGTTTGGCCACACCTGTCATATATTGTTACTATGAAAATGTTTGAACATTGATAGGAGAATTAAATTCACAAGGTTTTCTGTTTCAATAATATATTAATTTGATATTAACACTTTATACGTATTTCGACACCAGTATGTAATTCGCTTCTGAAGATGACACATGGTGTCGAAATACGTATAAAGTGTTAATATCAAATTAAAGCATAATGTTTCAACTAGAGCCAACGGTTACCAGTTTAAAATTAATGTTTGAACATGTTTATTAATGAGAACAAAGTACTAGTAAAAAAAAAAAAAAAACAATACTTTCTCTCTATAAATTTCAATATAAGTAAGAGAAAGTAATTTAAATAGAAGAATTTCGATGGCTGAGTGGCAATTATTAGGATCAGGAAGATGTATGGCAGCCAGCAAGTATTATATGCAAATATAAGTATTTATATTTGTATGAACCAAAATCGCATCTATCTAAGCAACAATAACAGTTTATCGTCCTGAAGATGGGATCGACGTGATCCCGAAACGTCGACGATAATCAAATAGTTTTGTTTATCACTTGCTGGCTGCCATACATCTTCCTGTTCCTAGTAAGAGAAAGTAAAAATATTTTCAAGTCAAGCAACAGACGTTGTCACGTCAAAAAGCCACCGGCTGTGTAGAAGACTCAGGCAACCAACAGCAAATTCTTTCGATTACATCTTGATAGGGCCTTCTATCATGTTAAAAATAAAATAAATATTTACCAAAAGATGTTGCGTCTTCTTTTTACGCATTATCATTATAGGTTTTGCCAGAAGCATCCAAGGAACACAAAGTAAAGCAATAATGACTAAAAACTTCTGAAGTCCTCCCTAGAAACAAGTAAAGACAATTTTATTAGCTGCATAAATAATTTATAGCTGAGGTGTTATATTAATAAGAGGGTAAAAATGAGAAATGCAGCTAAGGTTATTTCTTTATTTGGTCAATTCACACAGCTGACGTTTCGGTTCCGTGTTTGAACCGTCTTCAGAGCTGGCCAGCGGAACCGAAACGTCAGCTGTGTGAATTGACCAAATAAAGAAATAACCTTAGCTGCATTTCTCATTTTTACCCTCTTATTAATTTTATTAACAACATTTCTTTATAAAAAGTAAAAAGCTTACCTGTCCGGAGAACATGTATTTAAGGCACCCTTGAGGTGGCTCACTTGGTTTAAAAAGTACCATATTAATAAACGTAATTAAAATTGATGGCGCACACGAAGCCTTATAATGCGCATCATCTAAAAAAAAAAAAGGTGCATGGTGCATATATAGAAATTGAGCCAAGTCTAAGATTGTAAGACCTATGGCTTTGAATAAGGGAAATGATTAAATAAATATGCGTCGGAATTCATCCTCAAGAGGATAATAAAATTTTGAGTGGGGGGGGGGAGCATCAATATTTATTGGCGTAGCTAGGGCCTCTATTTGGCTGGAAATTATTTTAGAGCCAACATTTGTAATATCAATTTAGTATGGATGTCCCTCTTTGTCCCCTCCCTGGCTAGGCCACTGCCAGGGGAGGGGAGGCCGACGGCACACAAGCTGAGGCACGGAGGGGAGAGACTCTATTCTCAATAAAAGTAACATGTTTTTTTCTCGTACTTACCAGTTCCAGGTCCAAAATGAACCCATTTTATAAACATAAGCAGTGTCATATAAAAGAATAAAAAGACGAGGAAAATAATTTGAGGAATAAATTCAGTATAAATGTTTTCTTTCCTTTTAAAGTACCTGAAATATTAATAAACAAAAATTAATAATATAAGATTGAGGTGGCTGTAGAAATAGTTGATACAGGACCAAGGGAGTTGGCAGCCAATAAGTGAGCCTCTATATTAAATAAAAACTCTCAAGTGTTGAGACGTTTCGGCTTTATTCTGTTAATGCCATCATCAGTCAATTAGAGCTGGTAAGTCATACATTTAATTAATATTAAAGTTGTTAATCACAAATACAAATAAAATATTTTATATAAGATAAACAAAAATTCTTACAGTATAAGTGTATAGAGTTGTTATATTAAATATTTTTTTTATATACATTATAAATAATTTCTATTTGTATGCTTGCAGTCATTCAATGCGTGTGTATTCGCTTGAGTAACAGTTTGCTTTGATAAAATGTTTATATTAAAATATTTTATTTGTATTTGTGATTAACAACTTAAAAATTAATTAAATGTATGACTTTCCAGCTCTAATTGACTGATGATGGCATTAGCAGAATAAAGCCGAAACGTCTCAACACTTGAGAGTTTTTATTTAATATAGAAGAGGCTCGCTCACTTATTGGCTGCCAACTCCCTTGGTTAATAAAATCATCGTATAGAAACATGTAGTCTACTTACAAATGATTCCATAAGCCAAGTACAACGCCGAAGATCATATGAATGACGCCAAGGATAATTGAAAGTTTCATTTTAAATGCATTCAAATATACAATTTTATTTTCAGCCACCTGAAATTAAAAAAATAATTTGATATTAAGGAATCACGGTATTTTAGAAGATATTATAACTTTTGTCTCACCTGCCAGACTGGATCCATTCCCAGAGGATAGGGAATTTGATAGTAATCATCCGTTTCGGGATTTAATTGAAGATCTCGGCACGAAGTGACCGTCGATGAATTATAATGCACTCTCCAATAGGAGCCGAATATATTCAGAGATTTGCTAAAGACATCGTTATAAATTATTCCAGCGTATATTGAAAAAAGACCCATTAAAAGGATGATATAACGGCCGCCAAAGAAGATTTTCCAAATCTACGTATCAAAAAATAGAAATTATTAAATATTGCAGTTCTTGATTAAGTATAACATGAGGATATGGTTGGTACATGGGCAGTCAAGACGAAAAAATTTCGAGTGCCGATCGCATTCTTCATCAGGACCTACGGTCAGTTAAGATACTTTCAAAATTGATGTCAAATTGCCAGATTAGTTGACATGGCATGAATTATCTCTTGAAAAATTTGGAGGTCGAATGAATACAATTACAAGTAAAATTTAATCATAAAGAGAATTAATTTTTTCAAGAAATGAAAACGTTGCTACACTGCCAACAATTGTTTGACTGATCGTAGGTCCTGATCAAGAGTGCGATCGGCACTCGAAATTTTTTCGCCTTCACTGCCGCCATATACCAACCACAGCCTCATATTAATTATTAGGATATCTGTCAGTTTAAATTATGTTAATTTTTTTTTAAATTCTGTAGATAGATACGGATATCCAGGCACCGTTGTAAACGAGAACACGAGCAGTGACGGAGTCAGCTTTTTCTCAGTGGGAGGGGGGGGGGCACTTGCCCCCCGCAGCGCCGTCACTGCATACGAGCAATAATCAAAAATATCTGAGAGGTGACGATCATTTGAAGGAGACACTCTTCACAATCGTTTCCGATTATTGAATAGAGGCATTGGCGGATCCTCAATTTCATTCGATCAATGAATACAACAAACAGGTTAACCCCCCCATTAAAAACCCCCCTGGGAAAAAAAATTGCCCCCCCCTCTCAATTGGTGGTGGGGTGGGGGGGGGGGCCAAATAGGGGGGGTTTTTTTTTTTTGTATATGCCTGGATACCCTATTGCTTTTTAATAGGTCTACATTTTTTGTTTTCCAATACTTGCCTCATTATCAATTTTTTTTGCTTGAAGAGGTTTCTCTTTAAGCACCATCCAGGCTCCAAATAAAGCCATTAAAGTTCCATGGCCAGCGTCACCAAACATAACAGAGAACAAGAACGGGAATGTAATAATCGTGTACGGTGCTAAAAATAAAATAAATAATTATATATATATCTTATTTATATCAATGAATTCTAAAATAATATTTTTTTTTACCAGGATTCACTTCTCTATAGGTAGCAACGCCATAAGAGTCAATGAGTGTTTGGAATGCAGATGTGAATTTATTTGTCCGATTATACGTTGGCGGGTCTTCTGGGATATCCATTCGATTTAAAATTGGAGGAACTGAACTTCCACTGCGTTCCTTTAGACAAACAAATATTATAATGACCAGAGGATGCAAACAACCAGCAAGAAAGGACGAGGAGAAGCCACTAGCCATTAGCCATTAAACTCCCTCCTCGGAAATATCGAAAACAGGTGGCAATATTCCATTGAATGTCACATAATTGACAGGTGTAAAAATAGAACTTGACGACAATCAAAGATAAATCAAATAAAGAGCAACAGGTGAGAACACGCTGCAATCAATCAAGTTGCTGCTGCATTCGGCTTACAGCACAAGCTCAATACAAAGAAGGTAAAACATGTGCCGAAAAAGAAAAAGAAATGCGGAAGAAAACGAAAAGATTATTCTAACAATTTAGCTCAAATTAAATCGCCGCAGTCTTTATTTTTTGGTATAAAAATGTAGGTATATAATATAATTTTTATGTTAAATTTTAGCTTTATTTGATTTTTTTGCCATATTTCTGGACAATAAAATTCGCCATAATTTCGGACGGAGCGAGCATTGGCTAGTGTTATAAGAAAGCAATCAACGATTTCAAATAAAGCCCTACCAAAATCTAATATTGAGATTTTGGTACGAATTATAGGGAATACAAAAGTAAAAAATTAATGAATTGTAGAAAGGAAAGGAAAGGAAAGAGAAGCTCTCAATTTCCCTTTCCCCTCTCCTCATTTCATTTCAGTGAATGAACGAGGAATCTTGTCTCTCTCTTGGAAGATTCAAAGACCAAAATGCCAAAATAAAAAACTTTTCTTTTTTGCTGTCGACGTTTCGAGTTCACGTCATCCTCTTCATCGAGGCCTGAGGTCTTGAGACATTTATTATTTCAACACATGAATTAATTACATGAAAAATATGCAATCGAATATTTGTAAATTCAAAAAGGTTTCGATGAAGGTCCTCGAAACGTCGAGCGCAAAAAAAAAGTTTTTTATTTCTTCAATTCCTCTAAAATATATGAGAAAAGTGAAGAAAAAAAAACTTAATTCGTCCCAACAATTTTTTATTTCGACATGAGATGGGAAATAAATAATTTTTGGACCGAATTGTCTTTTTTTCACCTTTCTGCGATTGCAATAAAACAAATTTAAAAAATTCTACGGGATGTCAAATGAAAGAGGCGCTAAGTCCTGGGAATTGGTTTGGGGGGGGGGGGCTAGAATTCCTTTTATTGATTGTAGATTTTTTATTTTTTTTTTTTTAAAACATTCACACTTTTTTCTCATTCACACTCACACTCACACACACATTCACACAGTCTTTTCGGCAGCTCAGGCCATATAAGACATTTACGATAACCGTTATTTATGAATTTATATATATTAGGGTCCAGGCATTTTTATTTAAGCCATCTGGTATCCAGATGGCTTAAATAAAATCATCGGACTGCCTGGGGTCCGAACCCGCGACGTTTGGTATATGAGGTTAGCACGCTAACCTCTACACCACGCCCCGTGGGCGTAGATTTTTTTGTTTTAAAATTACCGTTCCTCTGCGCAAAGCCAGTTGAATTGTTTCAAGATCGAGAACCGGCACCCAGCATTCAGCAATTAAACATTTTTGAGTAACGTCGAGATTAAACAGATTCAGAGTATGATAAATGGCTTTAATTTTGCGCACTTTAATAAACCAATTTTTGATATTTTTAGCGGCCGCAACTAAAACTCGATGACGATGATCTTGAGTCTGGCCTAAGACCTATTAAAAACAAAAAAAAACAAAAACAAAAATTAAGAATTAGTAGAAAAAGGAAAATAAGAGATAAAAATAAGAACCGTGTTAAGATCTTCGATGCGTGTCATGACGCCCATGGCCATCTCTCGGCGATCGGCCGGAGCCTCGGGACATGGGTACAGGGTGGCTCTAAAGCCTTCACAGATCTTTTTCACTCGGGTCTTCAATTGATCTCCTTGGAAAAAGATGATGAACACCGATTTGTAAACTTGATCTCCCTAAAGATAAAAAAAAAAAAAAAAAGGAATAATTATAACGCTCTATTCCAATTTATTCTTCACAAATTGCACTTACATTGGAAGGATCTTCGAGAGGAGTTTCAATTTCCGCCTGACGCAAGAACACATTGCCTCGACAAGCACGCCAGAGCATGCGTTCAAAGGCCGGAATTCTCTCACGGAGAATCACCCCAGCAACAAAACTGTGAAAATCAATATCAAAAATAATTTAATTTGTTTGTTGTATAGATTTTATTTTCAAAAATATCCATTCAGTTTCTATTTGATTCCGGCAATTTTTATGATATATTCTTAGCACTTTATATAACTTTGGAATTATTGAATTTGTAAATGACTTTTGCCTTTTGGTTTGATGAAGAAGAGATTCAATCCAGCACTACTTATTTGATGGCAATGCATTAATTAGGCGATTGAGCTATATGAACGAAGATATATCATTTATTTGAATAATGGCAAGCCAAAATCAATGAAACTCCCCCCGTCTCGGTCCAAATTCCAAGACATTCATTCCTGGCTGCATTGTTCAAATGTACCAATCACAGCCACTTCACTCGAGAGATATATACAAGTGTAATTCGGAAAGTAATCTCCGATTCATTGTAAAAGAAAAAAAAAAATTATTTATATATCCAAGGTACAACTCTCCTCTTCTTTTCAAAATAGTCTCCACCATTATTCAAGCACTTGTCGAACCGTTTTTCCAATTTACCAACTCCTTCTTCATAAAAAGGGACCAGCTGTTTTGAGTTCCTTATCGTCAGCGAAATGCTTTCCCCCAAGCTACTTCTTCAATGCGGGGATCAGGAGTCAAGTCCGGGTGAAGCACATCCCATTTGAATTTGCGCAAAACGTCTCCTGTTCTCGTGCAAAAGACCTCGGTTTGTTCTGGATGGCTCTTTTCAGTTTCATCAACGTGCGTGGTTGTGTTGGGGGAAAGCATTTCGCTGACGATAACGAACTTAAAACAGTTGATCCCTTTTTATGAAGAAGGAATTGGTAAAGTGGAAAACGGTTCGACAAGTGCTTGAATAATGGTGGAAACTATTTTGAAAATTAGAGGAGGTACAACACCTTTGATATATAATTTTTTTTTTTTTTTTACAGCAATTCGAATTACTCTCGTAATTTAATCCATACAACCCGGTTAATCAACCGAATCTCTCACACAGCAATGCCTTAAAAAAAGAAGGTAGATTGACCTCGATAGCTCTTAAAGGGTAAAAGATGACAAAAAAAGCCCAAGGAAATATTGAGAAAATTGAAAAAATCTATAAAAATTACATCAGTAAAGTACTAGTACTAGTACTCGAATTTTGAGATCTAGCACAATTTCATATTGGTGCAGGAAATAGTATATATTTAAAAATTTGAAAAAAATCGTTAGAGCCGTTTTCGAGAACTGATGCGTTGACAAACAAACATACATTCCTCATTTAATAAGATAAGATAAGCTAAGCGGAGCCGACGCCCTTGACCTATAGCTCAGAGGTAGAGCATTCATTAGCTTCTGGTGCCAAAGGTCTAGGGTTCGCATCCCGTCCCAGGCGAGAAATTTATTTCATACCAATCAATTGAAATAAATAGTGACTGGGCCTAAATGGCCTAAGACTTTAACAAATTAAGAAACAAAGGCATTATTTATCTAATGAAGCAAGATCTCTACCTCTGTTCTATGGACCAAGATTGATTCTTTCAAATAAAATTTTGCATTCGAACGTATGCGGCATAATCGATAGAGATATCGGCTCTCCATCCATTGATATCGCTATAAACTCGAGATTTGTATTATGCAATTTCCTGGCTATTAGTGTATTTTAGTGATTAAACAAAATATTCTAATTAGATTATGAAATTTTTATTACGTATGTCATCCATCCCTTTTCATTTGATTTCTGAATCTCTCCCTTGGTCTTTTCTCTTTTAATTAGCTAGAGTGCTAAGAAATATTATAAAGCTTTCTTTTTTGAACAAACAAACAAAAATGAAATAGAATTAGGGCCGGATTTTACTAAAAAGAAGTCTTAATATGTTGGCATGTCAAGAAAAGACTTGAGAAGTCGCTCAATCTACGTATGTACAAATGTAATGTGAATTCGGATGAATCGAGAGTTTATTTAGGGGGGGGGGGTGTTAAATCCGGCCCTGAATTAAAGATATATAGATTACGGTAAATATCTCCTCTCATTTAAAATTTCGTCAGCCTTTATGTCCCTTTTATTTGGCAAATTATTTATCTACAATAATAATCAAATCAAATACATTAATTCAAAAAAAGGTAAAAAAGCATGCATATATATATATATATATATATATTCTCAATTCAATGTATAGAGCAAATCAAATCAAAATATACAAATTACGAGCGAGCGAGCAATGGCAAAAGATTAAATAAATGAACAAAATAAAGAAATATACAAGTTCATTCCAAAAAATAAAAGAAGCCTTTGGCAATACTAATTAGTCCAGTAAATACAGGAAGTGAATTTACTACATGCATTGGGGGCTCTATTTGTTTCTGTTCCCGCCGGGTGTTAGCAAATCTCATAAGACGAAGAGCAAAAGAGTTTCGCCTACCGATGAGGTTTTTCTATCTATTATGTTTAGTTAGATCTTTCTGTGATTTCGAATTGTAAGCCTGATGATGGTTTTAAAATATATCGAAATGTTTCTTTCAATTTTGTAACAACATTAATGCAAATAAACTTTCTGTAACAAGTGATTGAATCTAAAAAATAAATTAATTCTCGTAATCAAAATCAAGACTAAAATCGTTATTTATATAAAATAGAAAAATCAATAATAAGTGGGATGGCCGTGAAAAAAAATTATGTAAGATATTCGAACGTAAGTAAGTTTGCCTTGTTTGAAGAGAAACAGGAAATGATAATTAGTTGAAGGAGTGGGGTGGGGGGGGGGGGGGGGTTTGTGAAGAGGGGACCAGGCTTAAAATTGACATCTCGGACCCCCCCCCCCCCACTCCTCTAAAACTAATCGCTCTACCCCTTCACTCATATTAACTGGACTAAATTTTATAAAAAGCTCATTTAAAAGTTCCATGCTACTTAAAAAAAGACATTTTTTTTTATTAAACTCTACCTGTTTCCTTTAAATTTTGGAGTTTTTTTTTAACTTATTATATAAATACAAGTGAAAGAACACACTCTAAAATTTTAATGTTGTATTAAACTTTATAAATATATCCTCTTTGAAGGATTTATTCAGATGAGTATTGAGAGAGGGGGAGGGAGGGTATGTACCATTAGACAATTTCACAAAAGCAGACATAATCAATTTAAATATTTTTTTGTTGAAAACAAAAATATTTGTTAGAGACGTTTTGCGAATCTGATATTTAAAAGTTATTATTCTAACGAATAAGATTCGTGGCTTAGAGAGAAGACATCAGCTTCTCCCGGGCTAGCAATCGGTAAATAGCCACATCCACTTTTCGAGCAAGAGAGCTCGGAGAGTGGGATCTCGGCCTAGCATGTTAGCCAGAAATTTTACTTATTTTCAATTAAATATCAATTACAACAAAAATAAGCTTTTTTAATCTATGAGGTCAAACCAGTTCCAGGGCACTTCAGAGAATTCGGGGGGAAATGAAAATCTTTTCTGGTCACTGCTGTTCAAATCTCTTAGGAAAGCTCTAAATATAGTGCAAAAATTCCCTAGCTACGGTCCAAAGGGCCTTAAAAACAAGACGTAGCTTAGGGATGATTTACATTCTGAGAAGAAACTATATTTCGCGATCTAGCGAAATATAATTGTGGGAAAGATAATTTTTTTAGAAAAAAAAGTTTCTAAGAGCTTACTGTTAGAATAATAAATTTTATATATTTTATCAGATCCATTAAAAAAAAGTAAAAATCAACCATTCGAGTATTTTGAAGAAGACTTATAAAAAAATCAATCTTAAATATAATAATAAAACCGAAGAAGGGGGAAATTGGTTTTGTTGCTTACCCAAGCTGAACAGGCCCTGCCGGGGTCTGCCGAGCGATCGAGTCATCGCTTATCAAAGCCCTTGTCATTGACTCGGTGGGGTTCACCCCGCCCTCGTGCTGACAAAACAACCACAATTAGCGAGAAACAACAACAACAACGTGGAGCATGGATTAAGTATGGCAACATGACAAGGTGAAGCAAAAAAAAGAAAAAAAAAACGATTATAATAACAGGACAAGAGACGAGACGAGACGAGGCTGGAGACCTTAGAAACGCCAATAAAGAAAGTTTGACAAGAAATTGATTATTATTAATAAAAAGAAGAAGAAGAAAAATATCAATTTATGTTCAGTGTTCAGTGGCGTAGCTAGTTTTCGAGACTTGCCCCCTCCCTTCCTAGCTAAGCCACACATTTTATAATGGTCACAACCGTGACTCGGTGACGTCACGGGTGTGACCATTTCAAGTGACATCACTCTAATTATATATATATAAAGGCAATGTTACTTCATTTATTTGCAAATATTCCGCCCAGACACCAGGATATCTTTAAAGAGTGGTTTTTGTATAGAGAGGCGAAACTTGTTTCAATGATTATCCATCCGCATCTCGCTTGAAGATGATCTGGTCCAAATATTTGCATGTAACGTTGTCTTTATAGCTGTTTGATTTCTCCCATCAATTTCAATTGAAGTGAAACTTTTTGAAGCATAGTAGAGCATATTCGATTGCTTCCACACCTCCTCTCAAGTTGAGTGAGCGAGGGTTTCGTGAAAACGAATTTAATAAAAAAAGCGACACATTTTAACTTCAAAAACCAAATCATTTAAACAGATCTCGCAAATTTTTTCCTATTTTGCTTAAAAGTTTCACTTCTCTAATATGTGCTATGAAGACATGGTGTTTTTTGTATGTGTGTAAAAGGCGCCTTTCTAAAAAAAAAAAAATTTTACATTAAAATAGATACAATTTTATATTTAAACATATTGGGTCATGAAATTATTATTTATAAATTCATCATCCACATTCATTCAATCAACATTTAAGGCCCAATAGCATAAACAAAGTTCTCTGTTCAACTTTGTTTATATTATCAAGCTTTAACTTAATTCTTACCTTAAAATTTATCATCAGTCAGAGATCTAAAAATTAATTGAAGAGATTTTTCTTTCCAAGAGACATGCAGCAGAAAAGTAAATACCAAACATGCGATTAACCCAGCAAAGGGACATAAAGGGTTCTGAATTGAAAAATAAAAGCAACTAGCACTAGAATTTGTTTGTTTGTAAAAAAAGACCATAAACCTTGGCTAATAGAGAGCTCTAAGTGTTTTTATTTACTAATGTTAAAAAGAGAAACTACGAAATGAGAAACATAAAAGAAAGGCAAGGCGGAATGAAAGAGAAAATATTTTTTTTCTTTTCATAAGCCCTTTTGTTTGTCAAAAAAAAGATTTTTCTTTAACCATTATTGTATTCACTGCCATCTACAATCAAATTCGATTAATGTTAAATTAGCAATAAATAATTAACAATTCATTATTAATATTCGCAATAATGTGTTTAATAAAGAGGCTAATGTTTTATATTCTAATCTACATTTATTTTATAAATGACTTCTTTTTTTCAAAAATTCACAACATATTTGAAAAATCTTTTTTTATCGGCTAAAAATAGGATTATAATTAGAAAAATGTGATTTGTTGTAGAAAAAGGGACTTCAGAGAGTAGCAGCATTTAAATAAACCAAAACATTTATTAAGTACCGATGAAGCTTCGATTATATAAGAAAAAAGATTTATAAACATGTAATAGAAGAAAATTATATTTTTTTTAATAAAGATTTTTAATTTATTTTATTTTTTCGAATTATATCGATATTAATTTCTTTATTCGTAAAATGAATTATTTTTTCAACAAGTCAAGTGAAAAATGAACAAAAATTATAGAATTGATCTAATAAAATGTATAAATTGTTCGGCGACCTAGTCCCCCTGCCCTTCCCTTTTAAAAAGCCTCGCCACGATGTGCCTATTAGGAGGGAGAGGGGAATGATGTTCCGCAACAGGAAAACCGAATTGAATTCAAATTTTGTTGCAACTTCGGATCCCAGATTCCACTCAATTATAGGATCTCGAACCAGGGGATTCAATTTTAAATTAATGATAGATTAAGAAAATTGTTGTTTAAGAATAGAAAATTGCCAAGCTTTAGAAATTCTTTGGCATTTATATTTTTTCAGACTCTTCGGAATTTTTTAAAATTTTAACACAATCATGAAGAAACTTGCTTTATAATTTCAATTTTTTGTGGAATCTCAGCAGTAATGTCAAAAAACGGAAATCCAGATGAACTTACGAGATAAAGATATTAATAAAAAGCAATTTATATAGTTTCTTTAAATAGCGCTGCTCTCTGTGTCCGATATAAAACAAGAGATTGGACGGACGTTGCTACTTTACCCTAACTTGAGCGCTTGTCCTCCGGCCCTAAGCCCTTCTTCGCCGAGCAGGGTCACTTGTTCTTCCTCGCGGTTCGGGTCGGCCATCTGCGGGGAGTATGGGTAGTGGCCATGATCAGCCTGGCAACACAACCCGGCAGTCGTGGCTCGAAAGGATTTCCAAGGAATAGGGTAATCGAGGAGGAAGTAAGCAAAGGGGTGGGCAAGTGGGTCTCTTTTAGCAAAAGATACGATACTCTCTAACAAAATACTACATGTAAAAGCGTGCTTAATGCGGACATCAACTTGCACTACTTTTTTCTTTGTTTTGAACCATAAACACTAAAACTAACCAAGTGGTCTTTAGCTTCAAGAAATTTCAACTCGCACAAATAATTATTTTATGCTGGGGTGGATAAAATGAAGTTGGCCCCAGAAGACAAAAGAAAAATGGGCCTAAAAATCTAACTGAAGATGCTCTTGATCAAGACCGAAACTAAAAGGGGGAAGAATGAACTACCGAGACTGGATCCGCCAGAAAAAATAAACCTTCCATTGTTAAGTGAAGGGAAACTTGCTGGGGCTGATCCCTGGCAGTTATGAAAAGGTAAAGACCACTCTACGGTAATTCTCAATGCAAGGCAGTAAAATTTTTTGAAATTAGTAAATATTAATAAATACTCTATGATAATAATAATACCGTATAACGAATGTCCTTAGTTAATTTAATATGCAAACATGGTAAATAAAATTAATTGGAAGGGGCTGCGAAGGAAGAAGAAGGTGAGGAAGGAGGATAACGAGTGTGATAATTAAAAAAAAGATCACACCTGTTATCTCTAAATCAAAAACAAAAAAAATATAAATAATTGAATTAAATAAATAAATCAATGAGGGGGGGGGGAGAATTAAATTTTAACAAATAAATAAATCATGCAATTTTTTTGCATTCCATCATTCCAAAAATAAAAATTTCTATTTAGAAATTCAAGATGTAATATTTTACGCAAACATTAAATAATAAGCTTTATTAAATTTTGACGATCTTGGCCAAATTACAGGTGTTAGTTGGGATTTATTCTGTTCAAAATCTTCAACTCTGAGCTCTCTGACTGGGTGAATCCCGTTCGTGGCGATACACAAGTTTGAAGAAACTCCCCCAAAAAACCCTTTAGGATATATATAATCAAATAGGAAGAATAAAATGAGCAAGCAGCTAGTTATATTTCAATTTATTAATAAATCAGGGCCGACGTTTCGGTCATAAATGGGACCATCCTTAGGGCTACAAATGAAGAAGAGAGGATTATATGTATTTTCAGACATTAACCTGGATAATTATAAACATAATAACAAAAAGAAAAAAAAATTTATGTAATTGATGTTAAATGTTCTTTTCTTCATTTGTAGCCCTGAGGATGGTCCCATATGTAACCGAAACGTCGGCCCTGGTTTATTAATAAATAGAAATATAACTAGCTGCTTGCTCATTTTATTCTTACTATTTGATTATCAACATTCAGCTATATACCTCCTTCAAAAAAAAAGAATATATATTTTGTGGCACCAGAATAAGGGAAAGAGAGATACACAATTCGAGAATTAGATATCAAAAATAATGAAATTAATATTTAGGCTTTTTACTCTGGACAACAAAATACTTTTTTTTTAAACCAAATCTCGGCATTGATCATTTAACCCTAACACGATCCAACAATTCCAATAAAGACACCCAAGGCAATCCGCAACGAGATTCAATAGGACTTGGTCTAAGAGGTTATTTGGAGCCCAGGCGACTTAGCCAACCACTGAACAAGTCCTACAGCAAGTGGTCGAAACGTTGTCTGGGATTAAAACCTTTTGACTTTTAATGAACCTCTTGGTCCGAATCATATTGAATATTGTGAAAAAGTTCCAGAGCTTCGTCTAATTTAAAAATATATATAAAATATGCTAATCCCAGCCCCCAAGCCAAGCTTTAAAAAAAAGATAATTACGAGATACATTTCAAAGCCAGTAAGGATTATTTTACTTAATAATCTATTGGCTACTTTGATACTTTGATATCTATATGCATCCAAAGTCATTCAAATGAATGGGATATTAATTAATAAAGATAAGTAGAGTTTAAGTAAATATTACAACTTGGAAATATAAAATTCCGAGGCTGTATAAAGGGCATTTGTATATCAATATTTAAAAGAGATTAAAAATGAATTTGTAAAAGATTAAAGAAAGAATTTCTTAATCCTTAATCGGTGATAAAAAGCTTTTCAAGATAAATTAATTATATTTTTCCCATCATCTAATCTAAAAAGGGAAATTTAGAAGGCAAAAAAATCTTGGATTTTTTTTGTCCCGACACCAAAGACGCAACACATGAGTGACTTATGTGTGTGTATAGGGAGGGGTAAATGAAATTTCACTCAACAGCAACCTCCACCAATGAATGGGCAACCAGATCCCGTTAGTAAAGGGATTAAAAAAAGAATTCTCTAATCTAAGATGCAACGCATTCATGTGCTTAGCTAAAATAATATGATCTGGAAAAAAAAAAATAAAAACAAGTGTGTAATTACGTTTAATTATTCTAAGATATTTAAGAAATTGATATTTACGTGTGAACCCAAGCTGTGAAAAAATATTTAATTAAAAATAAATAAATTATAATATCAAAAGATGAAGACATTTAGTTTTTTTTTTTAACATTGAATAATGGCAAAGCAAAAAAGGTGGATGCTTACTGGTGGACGCCACTGCAGGCCTGCCAAAACAAGAGTTGGAAGAGAACGTTAAATTCTTCTGAGAATCAAAATTTCTCACTCTCTTATTCAACCACCTATCCGATCTAAAGAAGAAATTCATAAAAGTTTTTTCGTCTGTTTTCAATTCGGCCGGCGTTTTGTAAGAAAAAAATTAAAAAACTGAAAAAGTACTTCAGGAAAGTAGCTACTAGCAGCGGCATAACTAGCCTTTAATGGCGGAGGGGGCGAAGCTCCTTTTAGGGTGTCTAACATGTAGCTTATTTCCTTCATGCTTAAAATCGTTACACAAACAGAGAGACAGACAGACAGACCAATGTGCGGGACCAGGGACCTCAAAACGTGTATATCCATCGAATTCTTGATAAGATCGCAATACTTTCTCTCTAGATATAGAGGTAAGAAAAAATAAAAATGATCAAATTAGGCAGCATGACGAAGTGCATCATCATTGGGCGTAATAGATTCATTTGAAAATAACTTTAAAGATAGCAAGTACTAGCTAGCTTCAAACTCCAGGAATATTATTTAGAAAAAAAAAAAAAACATTCACCACATTGGTACAGTAAGCCCCACAATCAAGTCACCACCTGATAGCTTTAGCCTTAAGTATATGGTAAAATGATATAATGGTGAAATAATTTTAATGACCGAAAAGGTAAACTTAAAATTTGGTACAGTGAGGGACAATATCAAGTCTCTCCCCATGCGTTTTCTACTTGTGATTATTTCATTGTTTTTAAAAAAATATTATATATTTTTTGATAGAAAATTTCATAGTTCAAACCTAGAATATTTCCAATAAATATTTTTCTTTTCTTTTATAAAAACAATGAAATAATCACATGTAGAAAACGCATGGGTGGGACTTAATATTGTCCCTCACTGTACAGATGATTTTATTTTACCTTTTCAAATTTAAGATTATTTCACCATTAAGGCTAAAGGTATCAGGTGGGGACTTGATTGTGGCGCTCACTGTACAAAACCTCTTTTAAAATGCTATTATTCTTATATTGAAAAACAATATTTTATTATTAGTAGAATTAGATGTAAATATCTTCGAATTTGCTATGTTTCCCTGTCTGTTCTGGCGAATTTTCTAATCCATTTGGATTACGCGTGGTCGTTTAAAAATAAAATAAAGATGGAAGAACAAAATTCCGCAGAAAAGTTGACATTTTGGGAGGAATTTCGCGAACTAGCCTAATCCTCAGGAAATAATCTTCTTGAAACGAAGAGGGCTTGGCAACGTATTGCCAATCTGTTCTGAAGAGACCAAAATGTCACTCGTAATAGCAAAGCTGACAAAGTTTTTTCTAATGCTCTAATTTTTGAACCCATAGAATGAGCCAAGAAGTGGAACCAGAGAGGAACGTCCGAAAAAATTTAATTTGTTAGATATAATCCGTATAAGGAACGTTAGATAAATAAAAAAGATTTAAAAGTTACACGTATGACGTCAAATGTTATTGAGTCATATGTTAAATAGAAATTTATATTCATTAGGAAAACAAAATTATCAGAATGTAAATAAAGGGTGAACATTATTCAATGTTATGTTAACCAGCATGGAATTTTATAAATGAATTCATCTTGTGATTGATAAACTTGCAACAACAACGACAACGACAATAACAACAACAATAACAAAGTGAATCAAGACACCAGATGTTTGTAATAATAATAATAATAATAATAAAGTGCATTCTCACTCTAAAACATCAATCAAGTCACTCTATACACACATACACAACAATTAATAAGGAAGAAGACCCATTTAGTTTTGGCATGATAATAGGTTGATTGCCAAGCTGCTCATGATTAAATCAAATAATCAAAAAAAAGAAAAATTGTTGCTGGAAACTCAAGTTTATTTATTGTATATCGTTTTATTTATATTTATAAATGCGTAAAGCTTTGTAAAAGAAGTCGAATCGATCGATTCGATGTTTGCACTTTGGAAGAGGAATTTAATTATTTTTTGAAATTGCAAGTAAAATGAAGTGAAGAAGCTCCGAGACCCCCCAAATACTCGCTGTGATTTTTTTTACAATATCGCCTCTTTGCCATACACCCCACATTGAAATTTATATGAAAATTGTTTGTTTGTTTTTTTAATAACTTGTCACGTTAAGTGATACGAAGCGATGAACGTTGAACATGTTGTTGTTGTTGTTTGAACTTTGAACTTGCAATGACAAGCTTCGAATCACCCAGCATGCTTTTTGATTTATTCGACTCGTACTTGATATCAAAGACAGAAGCGAGTAAGAAAAGAGGGAGGGATTTCTGTTTCATTTTTTGTTTTTCTCCCTCAAGCTCAAATTTCTTTTTACAAAGCTCTTTGCATTAAAAACATGTTTAAATAAAGAATTAGCTAGAAGTTACCTCATCAAAAAAGACCTGAGTCTTTCGAAGGATATGTTTTAATTCGGTCAATTCTAAATAGTTGCGTTTAAGAGCTTCAGCATTTTGATTCACTTCACGAAGTTCATTCTCAAGTTTTTCAAATGTCGCCTGAAATTGATTAAATTAATTAGAACAATTTGAATGTTGTTATTGTAATTGTTCACGTACCTCAAGATCAATCATTTCTCTGGGCTGCGGGGCTTCAGGATTTTCTCCTGTATCCAGCATTGGAATTTCATCTTTTTTTATTTCTTTCTCCAAATATCGTAATTTTCTTTCCATTTCATCGCAACGACGAACTTCATTAACAAATTTCCTTTGAAATGCATTGACATCGGGGTTTAACTAAAATTAAATTCAATTTTAATTTACAATTCAAGTTATTTCGCTAATCTATTGACATATTTTTTTTTTTTTCAGTGGGATCGTCCGGATAATCAAACACAAATAAAAACCAGTGACAACGATATAATGCTCAAAATTTCAAACTGAAATAATTTTTTTAACAAAGTTTATTATGATTTGAGGGAAATCCCAATTTTGACACTGGCCTTTCATTTAATCATATTTTTCCAGTGAAGAAGCCCAGGCGGAAATATTTGCGAAATAAAAGAGTGGGCCATCGAGGCTATTTCGAACAGCGAATCTTTCAAACTAAAAAAATGAATTTGATGTATAAGAATAATTTGTGTAGGCCTATTTGAATTGGGCCCTAAATATAATGAGTTGAATATCTTTATAAAATTTCACTGTCTCTTATATCCTTGGCCTCTTTTAATCTTCATGGCCAATACGATCAGTGCACAAAATAAAATTATAAAAAAAAGAGATTCATATAGGGTGTGGACTTAATATTGAAGAAAAAAAACTCAATTTCTATGATTGTAAATTGAAATATCTAGGCTACAATACTTCCTAAAATAAATAAATGATAGAAAAGATGTTGTCATTTGCTAAATGCTATTAGCCCATCTAGGGAGCCAGGAATTGTTTGTTGTGATCGAAAAAGGAGCTATTGTTTAAAAATTGATTTGTTTTTGCATTTATAGATACCGCTCAATGTGTCTGGTGGCACTTCAAAAATTTAGGCAAGTCCAACATATTTCATTAAAAATTGAAAATATTACTTTGATGGAATAATTATATATATATATATATATATCTTAATAAATTATCCTATGATGAGGAAGAAATTTTGACATTTATATGAGGAAATAGAAATAGTTTGATATAAATGGATATTTATATTAATATCTTTGGAATAAAAAAAAATGTAGAAAATAAAACATTTATGAAAATAATATAAATTATCACAAAATATGGAGAATATATATATTATTCATCATAAAACTAAAAAACTTCTGAATGCAAATTATGAATCATAATGAATTTATAATAAAAACTACAATCTGCTCTCTATTCAAGTTTTTATTATAAAGAGTGAGTTCTCAGAAGAAGCGAAATATGATTAGAAAATGAAGCAAATATTTTTTGCTGTCTTTTATTTTAAAATCGAGAATTAAATTTTAATTTGGGAATCAAATTTAATATGTCAACGAGATAGAATAGATTTATGGTAGATAATTAAATGATAAATATAAATAATTAATTTTTATAAGATAATTCAATTTTGTTTAATTTTTAGGTTTTTTTTTTTTTTTTTAAATATAAGTAAAATGATTAAACTATATAAAATAAAAGGAAAAGAATAAATAATTCTTACATCACGGAATTGTACGAGACCCAATTCTCCGAGTTCCGAGACGCAGGCATAAGCGGCTTCACTTTGCAAAAAGAGCTGACATAATGTCATCTCTTCGCTTCGAAATAAATTGCCCATTTTCTCTTCTGTGAGATTCAATTATTGAAATTGAAAATATTCAACTAATTATTAAAAAACTCTACATGGAAAAGAAGAAACAAGTTGGACAGAGAGACAAGTGAGTAAATGGCGACGGCGATCAGGTGACAGGCAGCCAGGCAGGGAAACCTCGTGATCGATCCAGCCAAGGCGAAGGCGAAGGCGAAGGCAAGTGTCAAACGCGGGTGCGTTCTATTCGCTGCCCTGCTCGTCTCTTCTTATCTCTATTTATAGTATACTTGCAAATTATTTACGATATTTATTTTTCTTTTAGTAGTTATCGTAAAGGATTAAATATTTAAAAATATTTTCTTTATTAGGAAAAAAAGAGAATAAGCGGGTAATTTAAAATTTATATTTTTTTTTTCATGTCTCTAGAAAAGATTTGATTGCATTTTTTCCTTTTCTCAGCTCTATTCCTCGTATTTGTGGCCAGAGACCAGTGGCCGAAACGTCAGCCAATGGCTTAATAAAAGAAGTGAAATATATTTGGCTGCATAAGTCTTGAGCATGGGCGTAATTAGGGAATTTGGCTGGGGGGCCACAATTTTTCTTGGGGGCGGGAGCCTTCTGCCTCCCCCCCCTAATTACGCCCATGATGTTGAGACATGTTGTTTGACTCCGCCTTAATCTTTTGACCTTTACTACTTTGTAAGATGAGAATATTCAATGAAGAAAGAGAGCTGTTTGGTGGCAGTAGCGTCATTCGAAACGGATTCATTGATATTTGAAGCAAGAGCGGATCCAGAGGTGTTTCTCGGGGTGGGGGGGGGGGTGGGGGTAATTACTCCCTTTACCCCCCCCCCCCCTTGTTTTGAAGACACATTCATAATGTGGGCATGTTCTTTTTAGCTTGTAAATCCCAAGGCAAAGGGAAAAATCTTTTAAAACTGTAGTGCGACCCGCGATAATTTATGGCAGTGAGACCTGGCCGATAAAGAAAGCACAGGAAAGAAAGTTGGATGTGGCGGAAATGAGAATGGTGAGATCGGCATTGGGAAAAACAAGAAGGGATAGAGTGAGAAATGAGAAGATCCGAGGAATGGCAGGGGTGGTGGAGGTATCCAAAAAGATCCAGGAAAGTAGGCTGAGATGGTTTGGTCATGCGATGAGAAGAGAAGAGGAATATGTGGGGAAGAGAATGTTGAATTTGAAGGTGGAAGGAAGGAAAGTGACCAAGGGGTAGGCCCAAAAGGAGATGGATGGACTGTGTGAAGGCAGAAAGGATTGGAGTTTGAGGATGTGTAGGATAGGGCATTGTGGAGAGGGAAAATAAAAATGAGCAACCTCTAGAAAAAAAGAAAAAAAATAGGGATAAGCCACAGAGAAAGAAGGAGAAGAAATGCCAGCAAATGAGATGACTCTGTTTAAACAATTTGTAAACAAATTGATGAATTTATGTTGAAGCTCTAAAATAATAAAAACACACTTATTTAGAATTAGAATTTTTATTTTTATATTATCACAGAAAAATAAATATATGATGATTACATATATATTTATTTTATTAATTATTGAAGGAGAAATTTAAAGGTTTAGAAAACATTTATTTAAATTCTACAAGTCTCCTTATAATTCCATGGGCTCGCTCCTTTGCTGCGCGAAACCCAAGAGTTTTGTCCTTTCAGGGGATTTAAAAAACATAATAAAATTCTATATAGAAAGTCGAAAACAAAATATGATAGAATTAATTCTTTATTTTCGAAAATATCTCTGGTGCACGCTCTTTTTAACTGAAATGAAGTCAAGAAAACTTGGTATACAAAAAAATCAGATAAAGCCAAAAGGCGATTTTTGAATTACTAGCCGCGACGCCCGCCAGCAGCCTGCGGCGGACCCTCGCCTTTTCTTCTTAATTATGAAAGAATTATTCCATTCCAATTCAGTGCCTGCTTGACGATTTGTTTGCAATCATAGAATATATATGTGCAAAATATTTCTCTATACATTTCCTATGGGAGAAATCGTAATTTTAAAAATTAATAACTCAAAAAATTATAGCAATTTCGGGATGAAAATAATTTTCCTGTAATCCCGAGAAGGTCCTCTTTATGCATAAAAAATTTCATTTCAAAATTCCAACGGGAAGTTGTCTAAATAGAGCGTGACAGACAGACAGACGGACATTAGTGAATTATATATATAGATTTTGATATTGCAGCAAATGCGCGATATATTTCTAATTCGTTCAGAACATTTTCATTGGCGCCCGTAGAAGAGGCGGTGCTATCCTAAAAATAATTGTAAGCTAAATGAGAATAAAATTGTACAAATTTTAAAATAATTAGAAACGTTGTTTCTGGCAGAAGGTCCTTGAACGTTATGATTGTTTTTTCAAGTCCCCATTTTACTTTAAATACCGGTCCTGCCCTTTCTGGAGATATAAATGTCAAAATAAGTTGTGACATATCAAAATTAATGTTAAAAAGATGGACACTTGAGCAAAAGTTGAAAATTAAATTCGATGATGGAAGGAATTTATGTTTGCACATCTCTACTCAAAAGCCAAAACGTCCATTTCATATTTGAGTTAAAAAAATTAACAGAAATTATTAATTAAATATATATATATATATATATATAATAACAATGAAATCATCACTCCGACTTGGGTTCCTGTTTAATAACTTTTTTTTTTGAAGTTTTTCTATTAGGCGAACAATTGACGTCATCAGAGCTCAGAGAGGAATCCCTGTGCGATTTTCTTCTTTGACGCCCCTGAGATGAGGAATTGTTCGAGCCTAGAGAGTGCAAAATTTGCTTGTACTTGGCTTCCCACCAATTCTGTTGGCGTTGCGTCACCTCTGAGTAACGTTTAAGGAAACTTCTGTCGGGGGGCAATAAGAGTTCCCAGTCTTTGTTCCGATTCAATTGCGCGAATTGCTCCAAGATTTCTTCAACATCTTCTGGGGGGATTTTCACAGCAGTGCAAATATCCAATTTGTTTAGGCTGCTTTTTTGTGTAAACTGGTACAGCTGAAAATTACAAACATGTTTTTAGATATTTATATATGCTATGATTCAAATAACAAATATTGCAATATAAAAGGGAAGAGTGAAACATTTGGGACAGTCATTTGCTGCAATGGACATCTTTGAAATGAAATTACAACGATTTTCAACATGTTCCATAGAAAAATTGTCATTTAATACAAATTTGTCACTTTTCACTATTCCAAAGTAATGCCTGCTTGAGGATTTGTTTGTATTCATAAAAAACATACATGTATATTCAACGAATACATAAATATTAATTAAATAATGGCGCAGATGATGGCCTGGTCGAAAGGTTAATAAATTTATGCCTTAAGGTCGGCTTCAAACCCCCCCGAGCCGAGCCGAGCCAAAAATAAATTAAAATACCCTATCTGAGGCACGAGCCCACACACGTCCGGATCTGCTCCCGAGCCGAGCCGGAAAGAAGGCTCAAACGGATCTGTCCAGGCTCGGATCGGCTCGGCTCGTGAGAGTCCACACACGGGCGGATTTGGCTCGATTGAAGACGAGCCGAGCCGGGGTACGGCGTGTATGGGGCGATTTAGGCTGAACGCACACCGATCGAGCAAAACGTTTTTGCCTAAAACTGTTTTTTTTCAATGCTTTTCTATGGGTCAGTGTTTTGCCATTAAGCATTTTGCTCGATCAGTGTGCGTTGGCATCGAGCAAAACGTATTGCTTTTCAACTGCCTACTGGAAGATAAATAATTTTTCAAAACACTCACTTTTTTCCCATTCACACAGAGTTTTCGGCAACTCAGGCCATATAAGACTAAGCGATACTCATTATTTGTTAATTCACATAATAGGCATTCTTATTTAAGCCATTTGGTATCCAAAGCCAAATCGAAAACGTTTTTGCTCGATTGGTGTGCGTTCGGCCTTACCACGTATTAATTCTTTTTATTTCACTTTTTGTGGAATTGAATATACCAATTTTATCAAAGTTTATCAGTGTCCTCACCCTACCTCTTTTTTAAAAAAACAAATATAAATATTTCTCTTCTTTAAGCGTATAAAATAAATAAGAATGCCTGGACCCCCAAAAGATATACAGGGTGTCTATAAAAGAACTCCGGGGTTTTGAGGCAAAGTATTTTAATAAAGTAAAAAACGTACATACATGATTGGAAAGGTTACTTTTTCAAGTTTTTTTAACAATTTAATAAAGTTCAATGTGAGCCCCGGCACACATCGTAACGGTATTCAACCTCTTCCCATGTCTGGGGTGACGGACGCCACGCAATTGACTATTCGTTCCCTGAGATGGCGAACATTACGAATCAGGGAACGAATAATCAATTGCGTGGCGTCCGTCACCCCAGACATGGGAAGAGGTAGAATACCGTTACGATGTGTGCCGGGGCTCACATTGAACTTTATTAAATTGTTAAAAAAACTTGAAAAAGTAACCTTTCCAATCATGTATGTACGTTTTTTACTTTATTAAAATATTGAAAAGGGTGAATAAATAGATCCAGAGCTAGTAATCAGGCAAATTTATTCGGATTATATCCCTCCGCTATAGGCCAACGTTTCGGAGCTCAAACGGCTCCTTCTTCAGGACCATGCGGTGTCAAGAAAATAATTCGCCCTCAATTAATAACCACATCGTTTATGTATGACAAAATTGAGGGCGAATTATTTTCTTGACACCGCATGGTCCGAAGAAGGAGCCGTTTGAGCTCCGAAACGTTGGCCTATAGCGGAGGGATATAATCCGAATAAATTTGCCTGAATACTAGCTCTAGATCTATTTATTCACCCTTTTCAATAATATCCACCAGGCTGCCCCTATCTTCATCTTTTATTAAAATACTTTGCCTCAAAACCCCGGAGTTCTTTTATAGACACCCTGTATTTACAAATAACGAGTATCGTTTAAAGTCTTAAATGGCCAAAGGACCGGGAAGACGGGGTGTATGTGTGTGTGAATGGGAAAAAAAGTGCGAGTGTTTTTTTTTAAACAAAAAAAAAATTCCCTTGGCAAGTGTTGATCAAATAGAGAATGACAGGCAGACAGATAGACGGACATTAGCGAATTATATATAGAGATTTTAATTAAATATTAAATATTTTATTACCAAATAAAGTATCCTTGGAAATTTAATTTTATTAAAAAAATATATGATATAACTTCCATATTATTTCCTTTTCATCAATTCGGTATAAATAAAACCCGATATGTGAATATTTTTAACAAAAGTAACCCTAATACAAACTATGTTGATAAGAGAAGTGGCTGTTCAACGATTAGACAGCGATAGTAGGTAGGAAGAGAGGATGGATGTCAGCCAAAAGGAGAGCCTCTATCGAATAAAAATCACCACTTAGAAGGATTTAATTAGATAAATCCATCATCATTATTGGCAATCTCTAGGGGTACACCATTGAGATCCAGATAGAGTTGTTATATACTGTATAAACATATACAAAATTTTGTATTTTTAGCAGCAATTCAGGAAGTTTTTTCTTTTTGCAGGCTCTCAGGCAAACAGGTAATAAAGAAGACTTTATTTTAATTTGAAAATTTTAATGAGAACCTGCAAAAAGAAAAAAACTTCCTGAATTGCTGTTTCTTTCATCTCCTGAATTCATCATATTTTGTATTTTTATATAATTTTGTATATGTTTATATATAACAACTCTATCTGGATCTCAATGGTGTACACCTTGAAATTGCCAATAATCTCTTAAGAACTGATATTGGATTTATTTAATTAAATCCGAAACGTCTTCTGAGTGGAGATTTTTATTGGATAGAGGCTGACATCCTCTCTTCCTACCTATCATTCTAATACAAATTATTCTAGGTTATACGACATAGCTTCTAGTCCCTGTTTAAATTATCAAATAAAAAAAAAATTGTCACGACAATGATCGTTCCAAAAATAAAAAGTGACAAATTCTCATGACAATTTAACAAAAATGGTTCCAAGTTGGTCATCATAGGTAGGTTTGAATGAATTACCATGTAATCTCTTGCGCGTGCCATGTGAGACGCTTGCACTCCGTTCGTTTTGCTCTTTTGGTTTTTCGAATAAATAAGTTCGCTTTGGACAATCCAATTTCCTTGAACTAGAACCGCCACTTGTTGAACGGCCTTAATGATTTCCTCTCTATTAAATGACGGGTCAATTAGGTCAATTATGTTTTGGAAGGTTGTTATGATGGCTAAAAAAATTAAACTTTAGTTGGTTGGCATTTACTCTCAAAACTATTGATAATATTGATAGGGATTATAATTACAGTGTAGCAGGATATTTTTCAATTGTTCAATTAATATCATTGTGCATTTGAGTTTTAAAGAATCTTGGAATATTTGTGTAGGAAAATCATCTTCGGAATTTTCATCGGGTAATAAGATTTTAGCATATTCAGAAGGGCCGCTGCAGACTTCTGGAATATCTTCATATTTGGATAGACAAAATAATTTTTGACGTTCAAGCTAAAATAAATAAATAAGGATAGTTTAATTACTAGGGCTCTAGAGATGTTCAACTCATTTTCAGGTGTTGAATCGCGTTGGTGGTTTGTTTTCGGGGTCCCCCAGCCCTTGTTGGATTTGTCCTTTGAGATTTGCCATGTCGTTGGTTGCTTTCCAGTCACACGCACACAGTAACATCTCCGCTAGACCCAACTAGCAAATACTTTCTCAGCCAGCCACTTCAACTCGGGGATTGGACAATTTCAAACTATCGAAAACACAACCAACGCGACTTAATCTTATCTTAATATTATATATATATATATAATTTGAAGAGAAGTTGCTGTTGATGTTATGGAATGGTAAAGAGCAAGTACAGACAGGTGCAGCAAATGAAGAGAGCCTTTGGATGCCAAATGCCGAAAAGGAGACGTTTAGGACAAAATTTATTCGTCCATCCTCAGTTGGCTCATAAACTAATTAGGCACAAAGTTGTCATTGTAGTCGTGGCACGTATTTGTGCACATGTATATCTTTTTATAAAAACAGACGAGTGTCAATGTTCTGTGAGAGTCTATAAGATATAGATAGATTATCCTAAGGACTCTCACAGAACATTGACACTCGCCTGTTTTTATAAAAAATATACATGTGCACAAATACGTGCCACGACAACAATGACAACTTTGTGCCTAATTAGTTTATAAGCCAACGAGGACTGAGGATGTACGAATAAATTTTGTCCTAAACGTCTCCTTTTCGGCATTTGGCATCCAAAGGCTCTCTTCATTTGCTGCACCTGTCTGTGCTTGCTCTTTTCCATTCTATATATATATTAGAGTGGCACTTATTTAAAATGGTAAAAGCCCAAAGTCAAATTTAGCGTTTAAACCGTGCCGAAATGCTAATGAAGAGGATTAGCATAAAATAAACTTTAAACAATTTCCAAAAATTTTTTTTTTTTTTTTTTTTTTTCCTTCCCCTCTCGCCCCCCTCCCCCCCCTCCCATTTTCTGAAAAAAAAAACTTCGGGGGGGGGGGGGGGGGCGGGGGGGGGGGGCGGGCCCCCCCCCGCAAAAAAAATTTCACAGATATAATTTTCAAAGAGCATTAAAAAAATAGTTGATTTTTGAATTTTAAACAAAATCGTTGGAGCGAATTTTAGAGAAAATCAAAAAAAACCGAAAAAATCTGGTGAGACTGGTCGGACAGCACACAACTTTCTCTTACCCTCGATAAGAGAAAATTGTGTACTGTGCTTGTAACACCAAAGGGGTGTCGAGATATATTTAGTTTCCCCTAGCGCTTTTGTTAGCTAGCGATTCACAGATGACGCTCAGCTACGAATGTTTCCACATCAGTAAAGTGTACTTAAAACGATTTTCACGATATACTTTTTAAAGAGCATCAAAAAAATAATACAATACATTTTTGAATTTTAATCAAAATCGTTGGAGCGAATTTTAGAGAAAATCGAAAAAGTGCATCAGTAAAGTGCGAGTACTCTTTGGTCGATTTTGTTCAAAAGTTTCGTGTCACGTTCCAGAGGGGATATAAAATGACAACCTCGGCCAAAAATACTAGCACTTTACTGATGTACTTTTTCGATTTTCTCAGAATTCGCTCCAACGATTTTGATTAAAATTCATAAATGCAGTACTATTTTTTTGATGCTCTTTAAAAAGTATATCGTGGAAATTGTTTCAAGTTTGTTGTTATGCTAATGCAGATCATGGGCATTTCGGCACGGTTTAAATATACCTTCAACATCCAGGAATGAATGTGGGGGAAGTTAGCTGGCTAGGGAATACACACCTCTACTCGATCCGAGGATGAATTGATAAAATCGATGTCAAACCAAGGCTCTTCGGCACTTTTTTTACTTAAATATCCAAATGATTTCTCTCTAGCCTTTTTCAATCTTTCGTTTTCTTGCCTGGCAAATTTAACTGTCACTTGTTTGGCCTCTTCCTCTTCGTCGGAGGCGGCATTCACTTCTTTGCTTTCTGTCCGTTTATCGATTTTATCTAAATAATCGAAAATAGGTTTTAATTTGATGAGTCCTTTCAAAGGCGAGACATGAAGCTCCCCTTCGTCTAAATAAGCCACTGCATAGTTCTCGATGTCCTTAGATCCTTTGGCGCCTTTAAATACGAGTTTATCCATAACATTTCTGAAACAAATGAAATAATGATCAAAAACGAATTATTCGGTCTTTTTGGAGTTTGCATACAAAAACTAGATCTGAAGGCCAAGAAGGGAAAAGCTGTTTGAAAGGGAGAGGGAATAAATATTGATTAATTTATAGTCAAAAAAAATCCGACTTATTTGCAACTTAGAGATTAAACAAGAATTTATTTATTTATTTTTTTTTTTTTCTAAATTTTGGCCTCGGAAATTTATCCATTTGGCCAGAAAAGGTGACAGTATATTACAGATTATTTCCTCCACTTATTAAATATTCTCAATATGTGTCTAATTATTGTCCTTGACAGTTCCGTATTTTTGTTGGTCTCGGCTAACAGCAAAGATAACCTCGTAGGCAAATCCACTTTCTGAAGAGTGTAAAAATCATCAATGATGTCCCTATAATTGGCACACGATAGGAATACGTGATTAATATCCCCATAGGATACCCCATCACACTCGCATATGGGTGAATCTCTCAACCCAATTCTATGCAGATGTGAAGGAGCAGGGAAGTGTCCAATCCTCAACCTCACTAAAGCCGTTGTCAAATTCTTATAAAGATGTATTAAATGAAACCACGGCTTAGTAGGGATCCTTGGTTGTATGGAATATAAATGTGCCCCTTTGCATTTGGACGACTCCCTCCATTGCTCATTCCATTCGGAAAAAGCAGAGCGATTTATTATGCTATATACATCGGCAATTGGCAGAACTATGCTTAGTACATCCCCGCTATCTATTGCACTGCTTGCAATGGCATCCACCAATTCATCTATATATTATTCCTGAGTGTCCAGGAATCCAAAGGAACGAGACTAGCTTGTTGGATGTCTTTAAGTTCAAAATTGACTCTAAAATTTTCATTATAATATAAGAAGGGTTCTTGTTTTTAGGAAAGTTTTTAATAGCCTCCAACACACTTGCAGAGTCTGTGCAGATTAAAAAGTTACCCTTCTCACTGTGCCCTACATAGTCAAGAGACTTCAAAATAGAATAAGAATTTAAAAGTGGGGTAAAATTCATCCTGGTAAATCTGCGATTGTAAGGAAGGGGACTTGTGTTTTGCCAGTGGTGTGGTGGGTGTCGTTTCGTTTCGGTTGGAAACACGACACCCTCCAAACAGAGAGCATCAAAATTTAACAGCCTAGGTCGGGGTGAAAAGGCACGCTCTATTCTATTCAACTCTAGTCCATTTTGTGCAGATCGGCAATATATATATATAGTGAGGAAATCAAAATATCTCTTGGCATTAGCTTCTGCTTGAAGTTGAAAACACTATTTTAAACAAATTTAAAAAGAATGTAGTAATTTACCCTTTAAAATAGCTGCCTTCGGGTTTGGTATTTTCAAATTTACTCGAGAGGCCATCGCAATTAATTACCATTTGTTCTCCTTTGCCAACATCATAATTTGAATTATTTACATCCAATGCAACTTCCAAATGAACTTCTTGATGTTCTGGTTTGAATTTGCACTAAAAACGTGAAAAAAAATCTTTTTTATTTTTTATGTTTAATTCCAATGAATTTCTAATTATTAATCACTGTTTTAATAAGATTTAAACTTTCGACAGTTGGTTCTCGTTGAAACATTTTGTAAATTAAAATTAAATATACAAATTAAACACTAGGTTATTTGCTTCAAAGGTTTTATTAATTAAAAATTAACACTTGATACGTATTTCGACAATTTCTTGTCATCATCAGAAGTGATTACATTCTAATCCAACTTCTGATGATGACAAGAAATTGTCGAAATAAGTATCAAGTGTTAATTTTTAATTAATAAAACCTTTGAAACAAATAACCTAGTGTTTAATTTGTATATTTAATTTTAATTTATTAATCACTATTAAAACATAAAAATTATTTTGTGCTTTTTTTAATAAAGAATTGAATTGCATCAGATACATGGAAATTTTTGATAGAATCTAAGGATTCTTAAAAGAAATAGAAAAAATACCTTTTTTATTAAATCTTCTTTTTTTAATTTGAGGTCCTTCCAAATTAAAATCAAAAATATAAAGATTATCAGCTAAACGTTTTGATAAATAAATTGGTATCTAAAAGTATTAAAATATTTGTCAAAGTGTTTGTTAATTTAATAAAAGGTAAAGGTAAAAGCGAAAATGTTATTACCTCTTTGATTACTGGATCGTCACCATCCATGTTTACTATGGGTTCACTTGAATCAACGATTGATTAATATAAATTTTATATTTTTTAAATAATTATTAATATAATATAAGTATGAATAATAAGTAAGTATTTTATCAGCACATGGGTAAAATATGATTAGACATTAGAAAAAGAATTAAAATTTAATCGCATCATTCAAAACAAAATTAGTTTTGCACATAGATAATGAGAGATTAGGAAAGGTTATCTTTTTATTATAGAGGGCTCTGGTGCACGTGTAGCCAGAGTTGGCAAGTTTTATCCCGGCGTGTATAATACACGGTTTTATACATGTATAAAACTATCACGGATAAAACTAGGCCTATGTATAAAATGTAAAACCAACCCACCGGAAAAAACAGCTTAAAAGCTTTTATGTCATATTTTTTAATGTTTTAGAGCATTGACGATGTTGTTTGCTTTTTATTTAGTGAATAATATAATCAAAATGTTAATAAAATAATTGAAAAATGAAATTCAAAAATTAAATATGGAAACCTAACCTACAGCTGTCAATTCATTTGTAAGTATATTTATTATTTTCTTTAATTAATTAATATCAAATCATTAAATTTAGTTTGCTTTTATTTTTAAGGTTTCTGACAAGGAACTAAACGTATGGAAAACTAATTTTAGAATATATATGGCCCGAAAAGTGGAATCTGACAGGTGGTGCAAATCTATTACCTCTAGATTTTAAAATATTTAAAAGTCATATTTGTTTTGGTTTCTATAATAGATAAAGAAGAAATAACTGTACTACTGTTTTTAATTTTATCTTAATTTGTTCTTTCAAAGGTATTTTTCTATGGTTAATAAAAACAAAAAAAAAATTGAATTAAAACATTTGGAAAGCATCTCATCTTTATGGAATGGATGAGAGCAAGTACAGGTGCAGCAAATAAAAGATGTTAAATAAATAAATAAATAAATAAAGAGAGCTTTTGGATGCCGAAAGGAGACGTTCCGGATAAAATTTTATTCGTCCATCCTCAGCCTCTCAGTTCTATGTATAAGCTTACCAGGACTGAGGATGGACCACAGATCAAACGAATAAAATTTTGTCCGGAACGTCTTCTTTCGGCATTTGGCATCCAAAGCCTCTCTTTATTTGCTGCATCTGTACTTGCTCTCTTCCATTCTAAAAATTATCCAAAAAGAATTATTAAATGTCAAGATAATAGGTATGAATATACTGAATCTTGTTTATGTTTAGTTCATGCCAAATGTATTATAAGAAGGTATTGCATACACACACTTTTAACAATACCTGTATTACAGTACACTGGTTGTGAAGTGTTTAATAATTGTAACATAATAAATAAATGCATTGTATATATACATAAAAATATTTTGTTATTTTTAGGGTGAACGCACACCGATCGAGCAAAAACGTTTTTGCCTGAAACTGTTTTTTAATGCTTTTCTATGGGTCAACGCACACCGAAGAGACAAAACACAATTGGTCACGATTTGACATCATCGAACAAAATGTATTGCCCGAAAACGTTTTTGCTCGATCGATGTTTGTTGACATCGAGCAAAACGTTTTGGCCGAAAACGTTTTTACTCGATTAATGTGCATACAGCCTTACTCATTTATTCCTAAGATAATAACAATTTCCTGCTTTTTAATCTTTTAATCCCAATCATTATATATTTATATTTTTTTTTTCTTTCTTTTTTTATTTTATATTTTTTTATAAAAAACTTTATAAAAATTATTTAAAAAGGTAAATTTTAGAATTTTGGTGTTTAGGCTTTCGCAGTTTCATTAGTCCGGCCACTCATTCTGTGGCTTTCAGGTACAATTCAGCTAAGATTAAAAAGGTTGTTACATCTGTGACAATCTCAATTGAATTGAATTTAGAATTTAGACTTTTATATTTGTTATTATTAACAATAAACGCTTCGGCCATTCATTCTGTGGTCAAAAAGTTAAAATTTTTGCAAACAAACCACAGCTAAACCCAAATCAATTTAGTTCTGTCAATCATCAGTGGTCTTCCTCCTGGAATTTTTGAAAATTTGTTTTTATATATTATAAATAATAAAAAATATAACTCATTCTAGTCATAAATGATTTTGTTTTGAATTTCCTTTCTCGTCGGGTTTGCGCATGCGCATTCGAGTTTTATACATATTATACGTTTTATACAAGTTTTATACATATTATACGTTTTATACAAGTTTTATCCTCGATTTTTGTATAAAACTGCAAAATCGTGTATAAAATCCAACTCTGCGTGTAGCCTAGTTTAAAAAAAAATCTGCTCTGGGCTTGCCACACCAGATTTTTTTGTTTCGAGATATATTTAGTTTCCGCCGATATATTAGTATTCAAGATATAAAATTTATAATCAAAGGAATATATTTATCGCTCCAAGGAGGTGTTTAACTTCAATATAAAATTTCAGCGTCTGGTGTAACTCAATTCCTTTATGCTTAAAATTGAACGCAGACAGACCATGTTGCGAAAACAACTTTTTTTTTGGAAATGTCACATTGTGAATGCCTTTATGTCTTCTTCTTTCTTTGACGTTATTATTCCCGCGTTGCGGGATCGGCGTTAAAGGGGTGGGGGTTAATCTTTACTATAAAGTTCGCTCCCACCAGAGAGCGCTGGCTTACATTTGACTAGTTCTTTTTTTGACATTAGCTCTTCGTTCATTATTCTTTCGTTCTTTTCTTTAATATGCATGTTTTTTTTAAATATTCTTGATGAACATTTTTTAATCTAAAAGAGAACCGACCTTAATTATCGAAGGTATCGAGCCGCCCCCAGCGGCTCTTGGACAAGGGATCCCTGCAAGTTCTTTAAAATATTATCGGCCCTCTCGGCCTCCTTCTCTAATTATAAACAATTTTTTTGTTGAATATTTTTAACTTTATTTTTTTGTGTTTTTGTTTATTTTTGCCTCAGGTATAGGTTATATGTTGAATATTATCAAGGCGATTTTAAAATTAAATTCAAAGAACGAATCACAAAGTGGAGAACGAGAGAATCGTGAGTAAAGCACGTCAGCGCTCTCTGGTGGGAGCGAACTTTATAGTAAAGATTAGCCCCCACATTTTATGTGGAATAAAAATTCCTAAATGGCCATGATGCGAAAAAGACCTTAAATAAAAAATAATTCATTCAAAAGGCTAAGTTTCCATTTTGAATAAATTATAAAAAAAAAAGAATAGGTGTACAAGAAAATATTGGAAATAAAATAAATTCTACCGATAGATAACAAAATTTTCTTTACTCATTTTTATTTTTAATCACAAATAAAATAAAATCAAACCTTAAAAATATTTCTTGATTTTTTCTTTTCTTTTACATAGAATTTAAAAAAAGAGAAAAAAAATACATTTACTTTCATCATTGATAATAATAAATTGCAGAAAATATATATTATTTAAGAAATTATATTAAATTTTGATGAAACAAATCGAGAAATTTTTAAAGATTAATAATCAAGAAATTCACGGAGGGGTTATGTATTGTTAGAATTTGTTAAAAAGATTAATTTTTTAATAAAAACAATGATTCCTAAGCCTAGTACACATCTAGCATCAAAAGTCGCGAGATACGCCTCAGTTATTTCTTTTTATTTGAAACTTATTTGAGGGTTGAGTCTTTTTTTGGCCTCGGCGCATTATTTCTCCCTCTAGCCTGAGGCCATAGGGGTAAATTATTACTTTATTAAAAGTAGAGTTGATAAATAAATTATTTTTTATTAAAGGGTTAGATGACTGATTGAAAAGTCTCGATTTCATATTAAAATATTATATTTAAAAATAAAATATTTTATGCAAATGAGTATCTAGGTGTGTACTAGGCTTTATAGCTGGCTTGTTAGTTATATTAGGAGTCATTGTTTTTATATATATATATATAATATATATACAATAAATAATGATTTTGGAATGATTGAATATCTATATTAATAATAAATATAGTATTAAATTACTTATTTCTTTGCTTATTTTTGTTATTTTAAAATAAAAAATCCATATATATACAAAAATATATAATAAAACAATAAAAATTGTAATCTCTATTAAAAAAAAAAAATTAATTTAAAAAAAAAGCCAATTAAATTGGTTAAAATAAAATATAAACTTAAAACATAATGGACGAAATTGAATGAGATAATGCAAGAACTCTGACGCAGTCTTTGACGAAGAGGACGGAAAGGGGATTTTATACAGGAAAAAAAAACGAAAAAATAACCGTCCAATAAATTATTGTCTTGACTACGTCAGAATGTTGCAAAATAATACTAGTTTTCGTAGAAAAAAAAAAATAAAAAATTAAGAGTATTTAAGAATTGCTTCATTTAAGGGGGGAAAAAGAAATAATTATATATAAAAAATTTGCATATTTTGTTTTTCAATTGCAATTTTGCCAGAAAAATGAAATGAAGTACTTTTAGTAATTGCAGTCTTTTTTTTTTTATTATTATTTCCATTGTAAAGTATTTTGGAAGTTGTTGATTGTAAAAAATTTCGTTTATAAATCTATAATTTCTAATGAATAAATGACTAAGATTTATATACAATTTTTTTTATATAGAATTCCTTTTTTTATTAGCCTAAATGTTCCAATTGCAAGGCGCAAGGCGATGATCAAGTCACACGTACAGAACAATTTGCTCCCAGGTTGTAAAAATGATCGAATTCTGCAGAAATCAGTGGATTTGAGGAGGCGAGCGCGATGGGAGTCAACTCGCAGCTCGTGGATCATTTTCTCCAATGCTCAAGGCCCGAGTCAGTAAACAATTAATGAAATCTAGCTGATGTCTAGAGAATAGGTAAATAGTTCGCTATAAAGTGCCTAATTAAATCGAAGAAGCAGAGCAGAGATGGCGATGCGTCGGCACCGCAAATTGATATTTCCTTTGTTTTTAATAATATAAAAAAAATATTAAATTTTTGTCGAAAAACGAATGAACGAGATGTCATTTTAAGGCGCTTTTTCAATAGTGGGGAAATTTTAAAATATCAGATAAACCATTCTTTACGTTTGTGAACTTGATGGCCAGTATGGGATCTGACGACTGCCGAGTCGGGATCCAGAGCGGATTCTGCGCCTCGGTCTTCTTGAGTCAAATATTCGCCTTTGTGTCTCGCCAAATAACGACCAATCAGAACTGCCATGATGACCAACGCCAAAAATATTATTGCGAGGACACCTTAAAAAAAAACAAAAACAAAAACAAAATTGCATCAGCTGCAAGGAACAAACAACCCTGGTGATATTTGAGATCGATGCAACAAACCTAAATAAATAAATAAATAAAAACTAGGGGTGCTGTAGGCTTAATGGTGATTTTCTTTTATTTAGATTTTCGTCCTCCCGGCTGACGTTTCGACCTGAGGTCTAGGCCATCTTCAGAGCTGGCAGCTGGATATAATCAACACCACAACATTCGATTCGATTATTTCTGAGAGCAGACCACATGCGGAATGTAATTTTTGAAAATATCACATTTGATAACCGCCAGCTGCCTGCTCTAAAGAAGGCGACTTGAGGCCGAAACGTGAAATTACCTCCTAATATCGCAGAATCTGTCTGTTTATAGATGGATCGCAGTTTATCCTCGTCTATTATAGGGGGCGGTCGCGTTTCGACAATATTTGGCGGATGTGTCACGGGCTCTACGCCACAAAAGTCTTCAGTGAGGGGGGGCTGAAATAGAAAATAAAAAATTAGAGTTATTTGTTAAGAAAAAAAAAGAATAAATGTAAAATGGACATACTTCCTAGAGAGCGGACATTTCCGGGGCCGTTTTGTTGAAATAATAATTTAAGAGGGTAGATATCATCGAATTCGATCCGAGACACGCAGCCGACGAAGCCTTCAGTCATCGTCTCGTTTCGGCCAATATACATGTATTGGATATTGTTAAATTGAGCATCGGCCGATGCTTTGATTTTAAAGGTGAATTCTTCAGGCGGAAGGCGATCAGCCTAAAAAAAAAAAAAATAGAAAAATAGAAAAACAAATTCTATATAATCGATAGAAACAAAGTCGTAGATAAAAAGATTTTAAAATGGATATAGGAGACAGAATAAAAAACTTCTATTCAATTAATTAATCGTCGACTTTTCGGTTGTTAATCACAGCCTTTGTCAGGACGATTACTTGTTAAAATACATGTATTATGTTTAATAGCGATTGTCAATTATAGTACGAGTATTGCAAAAAACAAAGCGCAGGAGTCAGGGATAAGAAACGACATTCAACATTTTGTAATGAACTGTAGAGAACAGGTCGTGCCACACCGAGCATGGCACACAATTGGGGTAGATTTATTTTATTTTCAAGGGAAAAGGTTTGAAGGAAATATGGGTTTGTACATTTAAAAAGCTCCCCTAGATGGCCAAAAAGCAACGGATAGGGTAGAAAGTGGCGTACTAAAAAAAGTCAAAAGATCCGTATTGGGGTTAATGACCTACCAGGCAACTCGGTGGGAAACGGGATGGCGTCCAGCCGAACTGATGTTCGGAAGGAGAATAAGGTGGAAAAGAGAAGCCCGATGGGGAAAAAGAGAGGAGCCGAGAACGTGAATGGCGGAGGGAGTGTTAAGGAGAAACTCAAGCCAGATGATTCGGTGAAGAGATCGAAGATGAAGGGTAGAGGAGGTAACTAGGGGCACAAAAAGGACAAGGACAAAAAAAGAAGAAAGGGGAGATGTAGTGGCAAGTATCTGAGGGGTTAAGGGAACTTCTGTAATCGTTTTGAGTCTGTTAACGCGACCCGTTCTGCTTCTTACATTCATACATGCATGTAAGCATGCATAGGCATAGCCATCTTAATCGCTATTACAATTTTATTAACAAAAACGTAGCATTAAATACAATAATCAGAGTCAATAAGTTTGTTTCTATTGTTGCTTTAATTGAGTCTAAAGTTGCTCACTTCAGACTTGTTCAATAGTTGCTATCATCACAGGTATCATCTTGAACCCTCCCCCCCCCTCCATCAAAAATCTCTGGCTATGCCTATGCATGTAAGCAGTACCAAGCAAGCAGGTCACTCACTGATTCGTTAAATTATTGTCTATATAAGTATAGTATAAATGACAAAGGCAATTAAAAATAATACTGTATTTTAACAATTAATCGTCCTGATAAAGGCTGTGATTAACGACCAAAACATCGACGATTAATTAATTAAATAAAAGTTTTTTATTGGCTTCTATTTCTGTCTCCTATATCCAATGTAAAATCGAAGAACTTTGAAATGGGACACACGAGACAATTTTGTACGAATTATACTCTGCTTAAATAAATGCAAAAGGGTAGGTGACGCCGGGATCCGCTAATTAGTGCTCAGCGCAAAGCGGCAGATCTCCGAAATATAAAATTTCTCAGATTAAAGAGTCAATTACCTGGACAACCATAATAGACCCGCCTTCTTTTCGTCGGATCCGAACATCGTGATATTGTCCAAGGCCAAAATGCTTTCCTTTGAAGATCAGTTCTTGACGCTCAAATCCAAAATCAAAAACAATTCTCAAATGACCTTAAAGACATAAAAATAAAGAATTAATATCTTTAGGAGGGAGGCAAATGAATAAATAAAAGAAAAAAGAAAATCCGTTACCGCTATTAGAGACCATTATAGTCAAATATTCGCCCGTTATATTGGAGAAAAAGCCTAGAAGGAAACCTTTTGGGTTCGTAGTCGTGAAGCCAACTCGGATATTTTCGGAGATCGTAGAACGCCAACTTCCCATAAAATCATATTTAATCATAGAACTTGGCTGTAAATTAACTCCAATTTCTAAAAAATGCACATTTTATTATTATTTTCGATAGTCGGGGTGCAAATCGTCGTTAATAGAGAGATCCCATCTCGTACATACCATCAGCGCAGATGGGGCCTTTGAACGATGTCCAGCGACAATCGCAGGAATATCCGTCAAATCTTTCGAGGCAGGTGCCGTTATTCAAGCAAGGGCTGCTATCGCATTTGCCCAAACATCCAGGGCTGACACCTTCAAAATTAAAATCAATTTTTATAAATGAGGCGTTCCGGCTCATCATTTGTCAAGAAACTCAAAAAACGTTTTCTGAGAAGCTTTAGACATTTTATAGCAAGTTCCGGGATGACCGAGCTGGAGCTCGGTGGTTTTTTTCTTTTGATGTAATTGGAAAAAACTAAAAAAGTACATCAGTAAAGTACTAGTACTTTTTGGCAGATTTTGATTAAAAGTTTATTTTCACGGTCCCGGGGTGTGTTTAACTTATTAAATATAACATTTCATATTGCCCCCGAGTTTGGCGTAGTAGGTAGCGTGCCTACCTCCTATGCCAAACGTCGCGGGTTCGGACCCAGGCAGTCCGATGATTTTATTTAAGCCATTTGGATACCAGATGGCTTAAATAGAAATGCCTGAACCCACAATATATATATTAATTACAACGGTTATCGTCTAAAGTCTTGAATGGCCAGAGTTGCCGAAAAGACTGTGTGAATGTGAGTGTGAGTGTTTTTATATTCAAGAAACAGCTCAAGCAGAATTCCATCAATTCTCGAAGGTTTACTTTGAAGTTTGCAAGGTGGACGTGCAGATTTTTAAATAATTTTAAACAATTATTTTTCAGAAATTTTATTAGCTGACAACTCATTGCAATGTACAGTTTCGGTCATCTAGTGTGACCATCATCAGGACAATATATATTCAATATACTTTAAAATACAAATACAGAAATCAGTTGTCAGCTAATAAAATTTCTGAAAAATAATTGTTTAAAATTATTTAAAAATCTGCACGTCCATCTTGCAATCTTCAAAGTAAACCTTCGAGAATTGATATAACATTTCAACCTCGTAGCTCAATTCCTTTATGCTTAAAATTGAACACACACACACCCACAGACAGACCATGTCGCGAAAACCACTTTTTTGGATTCAGAGGACCTCAAAACGTGTATATCCATCAAAATCTCGACATCGAATTTTTCACATAAATCCAATACTTTCTCTCTCCATATATATAGAGGTAAAAGAAAGTAAAAATAGTTTCAAGTCAAGCAAAAAGACGTTGTCACGTTAAAAGGTTACTGGCTGGGTAGAAGACACAGCCAACAGCAGTTTTTTTTACTCACTTTTTTAGACTCAGCGAAAAATGAACAGTAAATGTACCCTCATCGAATTTGGGACATGATCGCAAAACATTTTTATATATTCACTTATATAGGTAAGAGTAAAACATATTTTATTTGACTCGAGTCAATGTTTCGTCCACTTGCTGGAGGACTTCTTCAGTGGTTGGAGTCATAGAGAGTCACAAAATACATATAGACATTTGTCTATCTATGACTCCAACCAGTGAAGAAGTCGTACAGCAGGTGGACGAAACATTGTCTCGAGTCAAATAAAGTTTTGATTTGTGGGTAAAAACAATTTTGAACGGTTTTAACCACTTTTGACAAAAATCTAAAAAAGTGGTTTTTTAACAACTCTGGTTAGATCCCAATCTCTTCAATATTTAAATGGAAAGAAGCTTGCTTATAGGTTGAAAAGAAGAACTTTTGAAATCACAATTTGATTTCCAGGGTGATGGACCATCAACTTGCGAAAAATGGAAAAGAGTGTATTCCGGAAATGGAACTTTACAAATGGGGCTGCACAAGTGTTTATGGGGGGATGATTGAATATAAATAAATACGGTACCATATAATCCTCGTTGGGCATAACTTTTCAAATCGGCCATTTGTCCATTTAAGAGCAAAGCTCGGATGCAGCCGACAAATCCATCTCGATATTCAACACTGGCGCCTGAAAAAAAACATTCCATTATAGTTAAGCAAAGGTGTCTAAAAACAAAAGTGGAATGAATTCCCTCTAACAAAATGTGCTTACCTATGACAAGTTTAGAAGTAAGATGCAGGGCTCGGACTGGGCCAAGGGGCTCTTTGACTTCTGCTTTGAGGGCGCCATCAACAACGATGCGAGCGCCTTTCCTAATAAACAAAAGGTACAAATTGCATTAGCAAATAGAATCTGGTCACACCAGTATGCAAACAATAATACATTTTAAAGAGAATCTAAAAAATAATTGATTTGTGAATTTTAATCAAAATTGTACCTCCAAGTTTATTTCATTTATAGTTAGATATTTTGTTCATTCACAGACAGACCAAACGTGTATTTCCTTTAAAATCCTGACACGAATAGACAATATTTTCTCTCTACCAGTTAGACCTATATCTATATTAACATGTATAGATAAGACAAAAAAAAGTGGTGTTTGTACTTATGTACACGCGTTACAAGTTATTTGGAGTATGAAAATAATTTAAAATAATAAAAATGCTGTAATGATCGAAGATAAATATTAAAATCAAACAACAATCAAAAAGGTTTCAAAGATTTTAACAAGTGACTAGTTCTTTTTCTTTCGATATTAGCTCTTTGTTCATGATTCTTTTGGTCTTCCATTCGTTCTTTTTATTTTCAAACAAAGAGCGCCAGAGAGCGCTGGTGTTCTTTCTATTTTATTTTTTTAAACAAAATACATTTTGGTCCCTTTAGATAAAAAAAAATATTATTAAATTATTAATTAATAATTTAATTTTTGTAAAATAACAACAGGTTTTGTCAAATATAACTTCATCATATCACAAATTCTGGGGCTATCTTCATCATGTCGTTTTCACAAATTCACTCTCTTTAATTTCACCAAAACGCGCCAAAAGAAGTATAACTTCAATAAAATTGCGGATAAATAGGCATATATTCCAAATAAAATAAATTGAATTTCCACCGGGGATTGGTGACCCCGACCAATCAGCGTGTGGAACGTCCCCCGGTATAATAAAATTTAAAAATATATTTAATATGGACATGCCCTAAATGGTCTCAGTAGCCGAAAAGGGTTAAAGAAAAAAAAATTGAATGATGATGACGTTATTTCAATAAAAAGCTCCCATCACAAGAGGCTTCCTTTTTGTCTTTGAGAACAAAGAAAGGTGGAAAAGCCTGTAATGGGGGGACGAATAAAGATGAAGAAACTGACCTGTTTCTTTCAACAGTCACTGAGTGCCAATTATTATCGGCTAATCGGGATGAAGATTCAACGCTAACCCCAAGCGGAGCATTTCCTGCCTGATATTGGAATTGCAATTGATCCCCGCCTGGACAAAAACAAAAACAAAGTTATTAAGTTCAACAACAGGTGAGGGAGCGGGCAGCCAGGAAGAAGCAAGCCTCGACAAAGTGAAACTCAAGAGCAGTGGAGAAAGTTTAATTAAATATCGCCATTAGTTAGGTGTGATTTATCTTTTCTGCGTTAGTAAATTTCAATATTTAAAATAAAGGATCTCACACGAGATGATTCAATTTCAGCTTAATCACACAGATTCCAGGCTAGAGGAGTTGGGCGTCTCAATTTTCAAATAAGGAAACACAATCTCTCTTATTTTTTTGGCCAACTTGATGCGCAAACAAAAGTTTCGTCCTATTAGACATTATCAGGGCCTCAATTTCAGAAGTAGTGGAGGAGCGAGGGGGGGGGGGGTCATCAGGCCACGGGCGCTACTCACAAAGGGGCGCCAAATGGTCCGCAAAACAAAAAATTGCTGGATAATTTCTATTTTTATCATAATTGATTTCTAGAAAATATATTTTAAATTTAGTGCCAGTGTAATATAATAATTTTGTATATTTTACATATAATATTATATTGTTTTCAAATGGGGGGAGGGGGGGGCGCTAAAAAGGTATTGTGCCCCTGGCAGGAGTTAAGCTCGCTACGCCACTGTTCAGAAGATCCCACAGATGTTAAAAATTGCCAGCATGTATATACAGAGTGCCCGGAAATAACAGGTACCTAGAAAAGGAGATGATGAAAAAATAAGACTTTTTTTCCTATAAACTTAATATGCCCAGACAATTCGTTTTCAAGATACAGGGGGTCAAAGTGGGATTTTTTGTTTTGTTTTTTGCTAATATCTCGAGAACCGTTTGAGATACAATGTTTAGCTTCTGTACACGATTTATGTTCATTATTCCGCTTGTTTTATGTGTAAAGTGTAAACATTGTATCTCAAACGGTTCTCGAGATATTAGCAAAAAACAAAACAAAAAATCCCACTTTGACCCCCCGTATCTTGAATATAAGTTTATAAGAAAAAAAAGTCTTATTTTTTCATGGAGAATCATCTCCTTTTCTAGGTGCCTGTTATTTCCGGGCACCCTGTATAGTTACACAAAGGATCTTATGTTTTTTCTCTTTTTACAAAAATTATTTTCATATATATATAAACAAATCATCAATTTAAACGACAGTTTAATTCCTCGATTTTCTTTTTTTTTTTTTATACATATGTTTGATATCACAATTTCAAAATAAGCTCAGCGCTTATAGCGCCTTTTATTTTTTAATACTTTTTTAAAATCAATTTTACGTTTTTCCTTTTTTCTCTAAATAAAATACTCGGAACAATCTTTCACTTTTTCCATCAAAAATATATGATGTCTAATAGGGCGAAACTTTCTTTTGTTTGCGCATCAAGTTGGCCAAAAAAATAAGAGAAATTGGGCGTTTCCTTATTTATAACTTGAGACGTCCTGTAATATAAGCAAAATGAGAATAAACATTTCAAAGAGCCGAAACTGCCTCCACTACTCTTTCGTCGAGGCTTGCTGCTCCCTCACCTCTCCACTGTTGAATTACAGCAAGCAGCCACTTGTCAAGTTATTTAAATAATAAATGGAGCAAGTTGTCGATACCTATAATGGTTAATTTAATATAATCCGTTGGTCCTTTGCTATGGAAGATGACAGCGTTGTCGATGGTGGTTCTGAATTCCAAATAAATATCTCCGCTATGGCCCATATCAAATGTGGGCAGATCAAGAGTTGCATCGGCAATTCGGAAAGTAACAACGTTATTAAATAAATCTAAAACAAATTATTATTTTCTATCATTTCTAGATTCTGATTATTATTGGAGTATTGGAGTATGTATTACCATCGCCTTCGCACATGAGAGGTCCTAGAGTATATTTGCCTTCCTTATCGTCCAGGGGATTTCCTGTGTCCCCGAAACGGAGTTGCTTCACCGGAAGATATTCCTTTTGTGTGATATCACCTCCATCTTCGAGCCATTGGTCATAGCCTGAAAATCATTCAAATTTATTAATATTTTCAAGGATGACATAAAATTTGAATTTATGAGAAATAATATTAAAGGGTTATTGAGGGAAATGAGGAAGAGGTCAGACGCTTTTTCCTGGCTTTGCAACTCCATAACAGTATTACTGTGATCTGGAGAAGTCGTTTGGTTCCAAGAAGAAAATGCATTTGTTAACACAAACATGGGGAGTCGACATCCAGCTGTTTGATCAATCTACATACATTCCAATATTTCGTGCTCAACTCACTCACTCACTTCCACTAGCCTTGATAGCAAATGGTCAAGGGGTTTTCAGGGAATAATAGGATATTCTGAAAGGCATTAAAGCCGATTTGTATTCATCGCCAAAGGGCATTCATTACACGCAACCCCCTTCTAACTAACATCACGGTATGAGGCTTCTAGTTTTTGGCTGCTTCTGCCTTCCAGTGGAATATTCCAGGAAATAATATGATGAAATAACGCAAACATTTGGAATTTATGTTAGCGAGGTGGATAGCTGAACCCACAGGGACGTTTCGGTCGTAATGAATTTTACGTAAGCGGGTTTTCTGTTGACCGAACCCTAGTCTTGAAGATGGTCGCATAGTCGACCGAAACGGCGCTCTAGATTAGAATACAATAAAGAAATAAACATAGCTGCTTGGCCTTTTATTTATTCTGCTACATTAGGAATTTAGAGGGCTCACTGGTGTAGTGGGCTAGGGTGTCGGCTTCTACAAAGAAGATCCCTGTTCAAATCCTGGGCGTGCGGCATTTTTTCATTAAATAAAAATAAATCCTCAAGCAAGCACTGGATTGGATCTCACCACAGGCAACTCTACGAGGAGAGGGAGTTGCTGTGACATCCCGTCCCGTGGAAGGGACGTAAATAAGGTTTCCCTCTCAGTGATGCATTCTTCGAAAGGAGTCGGTGCTGAGGGAGTCTCTCCTCAATCTAGGACATCCTCCTTAGCATAGAAGAGGTTGGATAAAAGGAACCAGAAATAAGGATTAGTTCACTAGCTAGAAACGAAAGCAGGAGGAGTTAGAGACAGGAAATGATGTAACTTGACGGGGTGCCGGTAGATGGCTACGGCCAGAGGTCGAGGTGTGTGTCTCCGTGTACGAAAGCACCTCGGGGATCCCGATAGGAATTTCAAATAATAATTAGGAATTTAACAACAAAATCGATTAAATTTGAAATTAATCGAAAATTACCTGAATCGCAATTACACCATTTAGTTGGATCGGCGCATTTTCCAAGCACTCCGCATTCGCATTTACGTGACCCAGGCAGCGATCCGCCCCAATAATCCATCCGTTGATTGAAACGAGAGACCCACCAAGCAAAGGGCCGAAAACTCGTTTCCTCAGCTGAAAATTAAATAAAATCTTTAGGATAGTGAAGCGGAAAGAAAGAAATTTGCAATAAGAAAATAAACAAAAATTTAAGGGCGTTAGGGGTCTTAAAAATGTGGGCAACTATTACGAAAATTTGCCAACAGATGGCAGAATGGTCGGGCTATATTTAATCTGTTTAATTTTCATTCATCTTTTAATAATGAATAGTTTACAAATATTCTTATATATCATTACAAATATTTAAATATAGACTTATTTAGACTAGTCTGCCATCTTTTGCAAGAATGCTCAACTATTTGGCCGTTAATTTTTAGATAAATATAAACACTCACAAGGCGTATTAAGAAGTTTTGACTGACGACAGGAATAAGAGAGCCGTTGCGTGCAACTCGTAGATCGATTGATTAGAGCCTCAATTTGTTCCATACTCGCTTCATAATGAATGTTTTGGACAAATGACCCGGGCTCTTGGTAGCCGTCCACTTGGGTCTCTTGTTCGTTGGCATGGTTGATCACGGTGATTATTCGTCCATCGGCTAAATAAAAAGAAAAAGAAAAAAAAAACATCAAATATAAAACAAAAAGAGAAATTAAAATGTGAAATTACCAAGGATCTCGCAAACGACAGGGAATGGCCTCAGAGGTCCGCTTCCGTCAACGTCGATTTTGATTTCTGATCGTGGACTTGCTGCGTTAATATTTTTAAATGCCGTGCAGGACAACGGATTGAGAGCTAGAGAAAGAAAAAATCATTATAAGAAACAACAGACAAGAGGTTTAAATAAAAATATGATAACTAGACATTGTTTTTAAACTCTGTGTCAGAGGGGGGTGAAGAGGGGATGAATTCGGACTCGTCCATCGTAAAAAATCATTTATGGGTGAATGAATATACGCTATTTGAATTTCAACGGTCAATAAAAAAAAAACTAATTATTTGAGAAAGAAAACGCTATATTTTCAGCAATTTTTTTATTAGTTTACAAGGCAATAATTCCAAATATTTCGGAGACCTTCTTCAGTGGATTTCACCTAATTCACCACATATGCTCCTTAAACTAATTATATCAAAGTTATTGTATTCTTAAGTAATAAAGAATATAGTGGGGCCATTTAGTCAATTCACGATAACTGTTTCATTTTAGGTATTAATAGTTGAAAATAGTCATAAATGTCTACTCCCCTGGCTGTCTTAAATTAATCATAAAAACTGCCTTGGCCATGAATAACGCGCGTAGTAGAGTCTGAAGTTAGAAGCAAGCTAACGGCGTTGAGGATAATTCAAATAATATAGCGTCAGTTATCGTTAAACTAAATAAAGTGTGTTTGGGCCAGCCGTTGCAATATCCCTCGTGGTAAGTAAATCTCTTTATATTTTATCGTTATCTTACTCTACATATCGTCGCTTGCATCACGTAGTGAGTGACGTATCTCAAAAAAATCAAAAATTGAGATCCAACGGGTATGACCTGACCGTGTCCTGGCGTTCTTTACATTATCACAAAGTGACGAATCTGTATTTCCATGTTTTTTCGTATTATTTAGGTTTTTTGGTTTTGCGTTTCTATACATTTAATATAACAACACGAACTATAAACAGCTCTCCTGAAAAATGATAAATATTGAGATACGCCACGCCACTACGTGTTTCAGGCGACGATTTGTACAATGCAATGTTTATTAAGTGTAAATGTCAAAGATTACGTCGAAACTCTGGCAAGAAGAACGCGTTTTTGGACGTTGTGTGTGGTTTTCTCACTTCTCTGGCGTCACTCCCCTGGCAACTTATTTTTTCAAGGTCTTTTTCAGCAGACCCCGTCTCTATTTATTTCACCTGGATTGGTAGCCAATTCACTCTGGCAACTCAGGCCAGAGGAAATACATATGCCCAGGGGAGTGACGAAATTTTCCTTGATATTTAATATTATAACGATGTATTTTGTTTGTTTTAGTTAATCGTTTGTATTCACATATCATGGCGAACATTAAAAAAAAAGCAAATAAGTGTATTATTTGCTTTTTTTAATGTTCGCCCTAATAACATATTTTCCCCAGGTGCTTATAACACTCAAAAAAATTAAAATATCTTCTTGCCTTTATAAAAATAATGTCAATTAGGGAAATAATGAATATTAAATTGAACAGAGTGTTTTTTTTTTTTTTTTGTTTTCGGACACAAAAAATTCAAATAGCCTTTATTCGCATATACGCCTGACCTTCCAAAAACTCCAGCGTGTGTGATATATATACGTGTATATTTATATGAGAGATGAATTTGCGCAGGCAAATAGCGAGCGCGCCTTCCAAGGTAAAAGTTAATCGCGTAAGTGCCAAGTCCGGGTTCAAATCAAGAGGACTCGATTTCTACTCAGAAACTCATCTCGCAATTTCTTTTAACTTGAATGATATAAGGACTGGGACTTTACAGTCTCTAATAGGTCGTTGTTTGTAAACCACCAAGCTCTATCTAGTCAGTATTTTGAAAAAGCTTTTGATTAAAAAAAGCCAAATGTTTTTTTTGCCGCAAAATTTAGAGATTAGTATACGTAGAGTAAGAAAATCATAGATACGTAGAGCTTATAGCTGGTAGTTTAATCAGGATAGGTGAAAAGGTTTGCAGCTAGTTGTTTTTCATTATTTAATTCCCACCACGTTGACGTTTCGATCCCGGTTGGGATCATCCTCAGAAGTAATGTGTACATAACAAGAGACAAAATATAGATTAGTTTCGGGAAAAATTATAAATTTTTTTATCTTAGAGTACAATAATATCTTTTACAAGGCTCTTACAATCAAATACAAGAATTTTTAAGAAAATTGCATAATTACCAGGTGGGTGTTATATATGTGAGTAAATTGACTTAAATTTAACCTTGATTCGCATAGCCTGTTGGTCCTTATAAAATGGCAAAAAATATTTTACTCAATTATGCCATTCGACATTTTGAGGAATTTTGTTGACACGCTTCAGCCCTGAAGATGGTCGTATATCTGACCGAAACGTCGGCTTGAAGCGATAAGAAACGAAATAAAATTAGCTGCAATCGCTCTTTTCTTTCTTCCTTACTACAAGATCTTCTCAGCTATCCGCCTGGCTTTAATATATTATATATAGAACATAAAGATGAATAAATACAAATAAATTATATTAATTGGCGACGTGACCATCATCTCTCTTGATCATTTACTTTCAATTATATAATAACTAATATAATTTATTTGTATTTATTCATCTTTAAGTTCTATATATAATATATGATTGAAATTTACAAATATACACATATATAACACCCACCTGGTAATTATGCAATTTTCTTAAAAATTCTTGTATTTGATTGTAAGAGCCTTGTAAAAGATATTATTGTACTCTAAGATAAAAAAAATTTATAATTTTTCCCGAAACTAATCTATATTTCGTCTCTTGTTATGTACACATTAGTTCTGAGAATGATCCCAACCGGGATCGAATCGTCAACGTGGTGGGAATTAAATAATGAAAAACAACTAGCTGCAGATTTTCTTAACCTTTTCACCTATCCTAAGAAAATCATAATCAGCTGGTCGAAGCGACCCGTGGCTCAGAGAGCTTCTCGTGCCGAAATTAATGAAGAAAGAAAAGTTGTTAGATGTAAATGTCCAATAGAAATTAGAAATCCACTTACGGATATGGCAAACAGACCCGGAATATCCGGTATTTGTGCAATCGCAAAAGAATTCGTTCGAGTTTTGTTTGCAAATTCCTGAATGTTCGCATGGATTCGGATTGCATTTATCGGTCATTTGGCAAGTGTCTAAAATGAGTTCATTTTCACAGCAATATTCCTGAAATGTTATTCCAATCATTAGATATTTAATATATTTAAAAAAAAAAAAATAAATATTCGATGAACTCGCCTCTTTTTTCCAATCCGTAGGCAGTTTATAATTTCCATCAATTGTGATCATTCGCATGCATCCAATAAATCCAGGGTGACCTTGAATTCCACCTAAAAAAGAATGAAAATTTGCTTTTAATATTTGATTCGGATCAATCAGACTGATTACACTAAAGAGTTTTGCGTGTAGCTCTGCTCTGCTCCCATCGTGTTTTGAAAGAGCAAAAGCCCTCTCTTGGAAGGATATTCTCTTTTAATTAAACCCTCTTCAGGTATAAACTCAAAATGATTATGTAAGAAGAATTGTATAACGAAAGAAAGAAAACAGCACAAGTTTTTAGAAACTGCCTAATAGGTTTACCGTTATGCCGGGCCATCTTCTCGCCAACAAACGCTTCTTTCTATTTATTCATGTAAAATGTTTATAACACCAAATATGGCCAATGAATTGTATCCTGCACTGAAGATGGTTCATGGCAATTGTTTGGCAAATAAACTAAAAGGCGGTTCCTAAAAACTTGTGATCTGATAATGCCGGCTGTTAGACTAGCCTGCCATCTTTTGCAAGAATGCTCAACTATTTGGCCGTTAATTTTTAAATAAATACGAAATTTATTTTTGACTTGGTCATTTCATTTGGGTGGTGAATCATGTACAATATAACGTGTATATAATCTATGTATGTTACGCCGAATCGACGAAATTGCTTATTTCATGAAATCGAGCCCTCGGGGCTTGGTGTAGGGGTTAGCGTGCTAAACTCGTATACCAAAGGTCGCGGGTTCGGACCCCAGGCAGTCCAATGATTTTATTTAAGCCATTTGGATACCAAATGGCTTAAATAAGAATGTCTAGACCCACAATATATGTATATTAATCAATAACGGATCGTAAATGTCTTATATGGCCAAGTTGCCGAAAAGACTGCGTTTATGTGTGTGTGTGAATGAGAAACAAGTGTGTTTAAAAAAACAAAAAAAAAGGCTCCATAGATACAAAAATTTTGTAATATTATCAATTGTGCTAGTAAAGGATATCGAGACAAGTAAAAACCGTAATTATATCGAATGCACTGTCAGTATTAGAGGTAAGTTCAATAAACAAAAAGAAACTTGTCTGAAACGAAGAACAAATACTCTTAAAACATCTCAGGGGATTCGTATATGATTTAGAACAACTTGCAGGGGTCCCGACTCGGTTTTCCTTTAGAAAAAACAAATTTTAAACAACTAAGGAATTTTCTCGGCTTCGAACTGAACGGTTTTAGAGCGTGCTAACCGAACCGAAGGCCGACACTAGGGAACTTGACTTAACACTGACAGTTTGATAAATAAATAAATAAATTTTAATTATTTTACTTTATTTTATTAATTATCCTAATTATCTCAACCGAGATTGCATTGCATTGTACAAGTTTCTTTAGGTGATAAATATAATCGAGAAACGAAAAACCCGAAAAAGCCAAAAATGGATGGGTTTTTTCGTGAAATAAGAAAAACTAGGAAAAATTAATGCCTAATTCGTGAACTCGGCAGAGGCCTTGCCGATTTCATGAAATAAGCAATTTCGACAATTCGGCGTAACATGTATATGTATAATGTGTATATGTACAATGAGGGACAAAATTAAGTCCCACCCATGCGTTTTCTACTTGTGATCATTGTTTTAATAAAAGAAAATGAAAATCTTGTAGTAAGGAAGAAAGAAAAGAACGATTGCAGCTAGGTTTATTTCGTTTAATAATCACTTCAAGCCGACGTTTCGGTCAGATATACGACCATCATCAGGACTACAATCAATAACAGAAAGGAGCGAGTGAGTTTACACTCCAAAAAAAGAAATTTTGTAAGAAAACAAAATTTCTTTTTTTGGAGTGTAAACTCACTCGCTCCTTTCTGTTATTGATTGTAGTCCTGATGATAGTCGTATATCTGACCGAAACGTCTGCTTGAAGTGATTATTAAACGAAATAAACCTAGCTGCAATCGCTCTTTTCTTTCTTCCTTACTACAAGATCTACTCAGCTATCCACCTCACTCTAATAAAATGAAAATCTTTATTGGAAATTTTCTAGGATTGATCCATGAAAGTTTCCATTAAAAAATATATAATATTTTTTTTAAAAACAAAGAAATAATCACAAGTAGAAAAACGCATGGGTGGGACTTAATATTGTCCCTCACTGTACTGTATAGGAAGAGGAAATACCTGCAACATAATAATAGCCGCCAGTTGTCATTTCGAGGCGTCGCACTGTCTTCATTGGCCGTCGATCCATTGTCAGGACAAGATTATCCACTCCAATAGTTAACATCGTTTCGTGCCAACGGCCATCGTTAAATACCTCATCGTAATTGTCAAGTAGAGCCCTGGGGTTTTTCGCTGTTACAATTTCTACTTTTATTTTCCCTTCTTCAAGGAATAACTAAAATTAAAATTAAAATTATACAATAATAACAAAAAAAGGGTACAAATAATAATAGAGATTACCTTGACAAAGCCCTCCGAGTTGAATTTGTGATAAAGAAGCAGCCCATTTGGTTCATAAGTTCGGAAGGCGAAACTCACATTCAAAGAGCGAACTTCTTCGTACCCTCGGAGTTTTGCATGGGAGCCAGATGTAAGAAAAGAGACAGGGATAATGGGCGGTTCCTGGAAATGTTGTTATTAATCAGTAACTACTGTACGTCAACGCAAACGAATAAAATAAAATAAAATCAAAGAAACCAACCGGGCAAGAATACAAGGTGTTCACTTTGCTGTAAGTGAGATTATTGCCCCATTCGGCTGCTTGTTTAACTTCTCGAATTAAATTTGTAGAATTCATAAAAAGATTTTCGATACATCCAGTGAAATTTTGGTTGACTATCAATCCTTCTTGCTTATTAGGAACGCCTCCAATATAGAACTGGAATGGAAAAATCGCTAATATTATTTCAAATTTCTATTAAATAGGCTCTGACCTTTGACAAGGTTATTTTAAAAGAGGTTTGGCAGACTTTTTGTTGCTTCGAGATGGCTGATGAAGGAAAAATCGGAGTAACTGTGAAAGGGAATTCTTTAAAATAACTTTTGTGAGATATTACGAAAATTTCCTGACTTTCTCGATTTTTGTTCTCTTTTTCTTTCAGTTTTAGCAAAAGCTGTTGTTTTGGCATTTTGCCTTTTTTTATCGATTCATGATTAGATTGCTTTAGGCTTTTCGGCTGCCTTTGCGCGGGGCTAACCCATCCGGTTAGGAGATAAAAAAGCTTTTCCACGATTATGCTAACTATAGAGTTATGGGGGAATAGGATCGAAGGTGTTACGCATGTTTTTCCCTATAAGATGGCGTTGTGTGTCATAAAAAGAAAGCCCAAAAAATCAAGTAATTTAAAAATGTGTTAAGAGATGTCAGAATGGTAGCTAATAATATTTAATGCATTTGGTTGATTTTCATTCATCTTTTAACAATAAATACTTTATAAATGTTATTATATATTATAAAAGCATAAAAATATATAAATATAGGCCTGATATAGGCTAATACTATATCGGCTGTTAGACTAGCCTGCCATCTGTTTCAAGAATGCTGAACTAATTTGACAGTTGGTTTTTAAATAAATCATTTTAAGCTTATTTTAAAAATTTCTTAATTAATATGTGATTAATAATAACAATAAATTCATTTTTAAATTTAAAAAAAAATTAAAGATTATTGGGACAGATTGTTTTTTTGTATTTGCTTGATAACAAAAAAATTAATTACGATAATTTTTTAATAAGTCATTAAACAAATTATAGCTCGATGTCCCAATAATCTCTTTTGAATTTAATTCATTAAAAACAAAAACCGCATTGAAAAATTCCTTATAATAGTCTAGTTTTTTTTTTTTAAGTACGTTTAGACGTCACTCCTGAACCCCCTTAAACGTGTAGGAGACACAAGGTATCGCTTGCGGAACTACACGAAATTACCACGATTATTTTGTAGACGTTTTGTATTTTATACTAGAATTCAAATCGTCAGGAAGGAATCAGAGCCCATAAATTTGAATAAAAGAAAAGAATCTCCTTTTTCGATGCTGCTACGGCCAACGATTCCCTGAAGAAGGCCACAGAGTGTGCAGCCGAAACGTTGTAGTTTTTACAAATAAAACGAAAATCAAATTCTTTTATTAATGACAGTTGTTACATCGTTCAAACAAGACAGATAAACTGACACATACGTAATCACTTCAAATCAAAGAAAGCCTTGAAAGATTAATAAAAATAAATTTACCTCACGATTTAAATCTAAATTCTGAAATTCTCCTTTAATCCTTCCGTCGATCATGACACGATCAACGAGGAAAACGATCTTTTTGCTCTTTCGTGACATCAAAACGTCATGCCAAAGGTTGTCATCAAGGAGACTTCCCACCGACAAGGAGGTCGAAACGCCAGCTCCTAGAGGTGACATAATCAACAAATCAAATATAGAGAGAAAAGAAAATGATTAAAGCAAAATGTACCAAGATCAATATTGAGCAAAAGGCGATTGTCTCTCAATTGGAGAGCCAAATAATCGCCTTGCGTTCCTCGGCTGTACATCATCACTCCATTTGCTACGCTCGTTTTGAATCGGAATTTGATGACTTCTCTTTGAGCGGAGATCGGCTCTCGCATAAGATCCCATCGAACGAGCGACGAGCCGTTAAAGTAGAGGTTGTCAGCAACTAAAAAATAAAATCAACAAAAATTAGTTTGCTACCATGGAACAAAACAAGCACAATATTTGGGGTAGATAAAAATATATATCATAATAATAGGTGTTTATATACAGAATGTTCCAAAAAGAATTCACTTATTTTCACATAAAAAACTTTAAAAATTTCTATCTATATATATATTTTAAAATGGACTGAGGAAGGTTCATAATAAATGGACCGAAACGTCTCCATCAGAGAATTTTCTTTCTTGGCTGAGGGGCAGCCTCTGCTTGCATCGCAAATGTAAATTTTCTCACAAATGTTCTACCCGCAGTCGACCCACGCTTCAACATGTGGGTTGACACAGATGGATGCTAGTGCAAGGTTTGTAAGCATTGGGGCATAACGCCATAGAAAGAAATCACGATTGAGAAGGTCCTGTGGTTAACCAGGACTTGAATCTCTGTGCCTGGCCTCCTCGATCGCCAAACCTAACGCCTTTTGACTTGTTTCTGTGGCGTTATGTCAAGGATCAAGTCTTTGTTTCCCCAATGCTTGCATCACTACGGCACTAGTATCTGTGTCAACCCATATGTTGAAGAGTATTTGGGAGGAATTAGAGTACTGCTACGGGTGGCAGCCATGTAGAAGAACATTGGTAAGAATATTACAAATCGCTTTACTTTTTTGTACCATTTTTCTAAATAAAGTTATTGACAGCCAAAATCGGTGCATTCTTTTGGGAACACTCTGTATATCGCCTGCTGAGAATGCTGAGTGGCCAAAGTCCGAAATTGAAGAAAAGGCGTTTGCAAGTTTGTTAAACATATACTGTACAAAGGTTTCACTTGAAGCCCACACCTTCTTCTGTCCTCGCCCTTATTATTCCCGCGGTGCGGGGTCGGCGGACCTTATTCTCCCTATCCAATACTGTTGTCTCCGACAGGCCAAGCTCTCTTGACCCGGTGAACCCGTCATCCTTGAAAGCCACACCGCAATCCTTAAATTTAATATACTGTACATTTTGCCTAAATAGCCGGGCAACAAATCTAAAGGCCAGACAGAATGGAAATATATGCCACTCGTTTCGTAGGCTAAACTCAAAAATTGAATTTTCCGACTTTGGACACTCAGCAGGCGATATGGCAAGTTTAAAAAATGAACGGGGAGAAGTGGGGTGGGGTAATATTATACCAGTTATTTTAAAAGAAAAGAAAAAGCGTGAATAATTGAGTTTAATAGACTACTTTACGACATAATTTCAGTCATTATGCGGACTTTATTTTAATTCAATCACATAAATAACTTGCTAATAATAATTTTCTTTTTGTATTCATAGAGATCGAACGGATAAGGTCAGGAGACAAGTGCGGAAAGGCATCTCATTTATAGAAATTGCCTGCGTCTCAATATTCGCTGGGTCTTAAGGGCTCCTTACACGATCAATAATATTGACAATACTTTAATAATGTCCGTGTAAGGTAAAAAAATTTGGAATGACGGCCAGTATTGATGCGAATCCAGATATTTTGATCACGGCCCCTTAGATATTTATGTGATTGAGGGCCAGAAGAGATATATCCTATTAATTGCCCTCGGGGTTTGGTGTAGGGGCTAGCGTGCTAACCTCGTATACTAAACGTCGCGGGTTCGGACCCCAGGCAGTCCGATGATTTTATTTAAGCCATTTGGATACCAAATGTGTGTATGTGTGTGTGAATGAGAAAAAAGTGTGAGTGTTTTTTTGAAATAAAAAAAAAAAAAATATCCTATTAATTACCATAATCACAACCGTAGAGTTCAACTCGCATTGAAATCCGATCTCGCCATCTTGTTGGATTTATTCGAATCCATTGAGCGATAATTGGAACTTCAAAAGAATTCCTTCTAACAGAATCACCATCAATGTTAGCTTTGAACATCTGTGGAAAAAACATACAAAAGAAAAATGAATTTATTTGAAAAAAAAAAAAAATATATATATAATTTGTTCTTGTAATGAAATAATATTTCTGCTGATAAAAAAAACAAAACAATTTATTTCATTACATAACAAACTAAATCTATTCGCCCGATTAGTGTGAATTATAAATTTATAAAGCGGTGAGGCAAGAAAAATAAATACAAGGCGTGTTTTAAGTTAGTGCGCAAAAGCAACCCCAAAAAAAGTCTTAAAACCAATAAATAAATCTTAAATTAAATTAAAAGACGTTCACACCAGGAAGTAATCACAATCCTTTGAAAAAAACAAAAACAAAAAAAACAAATAAATTTGATGATTGATTAAATTGTACAAACAAAGAAATATACCTCAGTCTCGCCAGTTGCGCTCACGAAACTTTTCCATCCGTACCCGTCGTCGGAATATTGTATAATATATTCGGTGACGAACTCGGAAGTGAAGCTGCGCCCTTGCGTTTCAATTGAGAGGATCATTTGCCTCGAACCAAGATCAAACGTTAGGAAGTGATAGTAATTGTTATCAGCTGGTGACCATGCGAGATCGCCTGGAAAAACCGAGCCAGCAAGAGTTGCAGGCCGCCAAGGTAGGTTAGCCAAGCCACCAAGAGGGAAAGGACAAAAAAAACAAAAACATTTAGAACAAATCTGGTGACCGATGATGATCTCTCTTCACCGATTTATCTGAAAACACATTAAAATCTACTCACTTGGAGAAGAGGATGGATATTAAGGAGCAAAAGTTTCTTCTAGCAATTTATAAAGCTTTTGCTAAGAATAGTTCCTGCCACCACACGACATGCATTTTGAGAGATGAGATGCCTAAGAGGCAGGCAGGCAGGCAGAGACGCAGGCAGGCAAGGGGATAGAGGGGAATTAAGTGAAGAAACCACTTGGACAAGAGGATCATAGAAACAAAATAATAGAGCTGCTTACTTTGATTTGCTTTGTCTTATGTGCCTAATCACTCACTTATTCAGAAAAAATAAAAATTTGTTCGCAGAGCACACAACTTTCTCTTACCTTCGGTAATCAAAAGTTGTGTTCTGTGGCCTTCAGAAGATTTCAATGACAAAATCAGAATATACATGTTAAAGAGTATCTAAAAAATAATTATTTTTGAATTTTAATTAAAATCGTTGAGAAAATAGAAAAAAACTAAAAAAGTACATCAGTAAAGTACTAGATTTTGTTCAAATGCTTCGAATCACGTGCCAGGGGGGGGGGGGGGTGTCTAACTTAAATGTAAAGTTTCAACCTCCTACTTCAATTTCTTCATGCACCCCAAACCATAAGACAAGATTTGCAGCGCGCATTTCATTGGAGGCAAAAAAGCTGATGAACAATGCATTCAGCGCCAAAGTCAAAATGAAATGTCTGTCAAAGAACTAAGAGTTTTTTCTATTGACTGATCTCTAGCCATGAAAATGGTCGCATAGTCGACCGAAACGTCGCTGCGGGTTCTTTAATAAAGAAATAAACTTAGCTGCTCAGCCTTATATTTTTATAAAAAATAAATTATTTTTTTACATTCTATTACATTCATCCCGCCCCAGGCCCCGAGTCGGCATAGGCTCCCAAATATTTGTCTTTGGGAGGCCCGGGTCCCTCGGGGCTCAAGTAAAAACCGAAAAAGTTTAATGAAAATATGTCTTTGAGAGGGCCCGGGGCCTGTATGTATGTATGCACTACTTCAAAGATTGAAAAAAAAAAAAAACAGCTTATATTGAGGGATGTTTTGTATGTATTCTTTACTTACTTCTCGAGAAGACAGTCAAGAGAAAGTCGTGTGTAATATCTGGAAATTAATTGATTGTGCAATTTTATTTTAATTTTAAACGAAAAAGAAAAAAGATCAACATTGTAGATTTAAATTTTCAAATAGAAAATATGTAAATTATCATGTTTCATTGAAATTATGTGTTTGTATATTTACTCTTCGTAATGATAGCAAGCCATTTGACATTTCAAAGTCCTCCGTAAATGCAACCGCCAGTTGGCGCTGCCATCGCGCACCCAGCCAATACGAGAAAGTAAAAAAATACAACTTGAAAAATTAGGACCATCCTAATATATATACTGATATCTTGACTAAGATGGCAAAATGTTAGAATTCAACGGTTTTTTTACATTTCAAATCCTTTTTCGATGAATTTCAGTATTCGAGGCTATTCCCATTCATTTTCTCTTCATTCGAAGTGTGAGGACATTTTTTTGAGACACCCTTTATAGATGTCAGGGGTGTAGGGGATTTCTAACAGACACACTGGATGAATTACAGATGTTACTTGGGGTAATCAAACAACATCTTAAATAAAAAATTTTCATCTGTGATTACAAAGAAAATTCTTCTTTTTTTTTTTTTGTATCCAAGTTATATTAAATTTCGAGATGAGTTGAGTAAAATCATATTTTATCAAAGAACATACAATTGATATATTGTAAATGTTGACATTGAAAGTATTTTGTGGATATAAGAATGTGATGTGGAGGTCAGCAGCCAGATGGGGAGCCTCTATTTAATAGAACAGACTCCTTTCAACAAAACGTTTCGGCTAAATTTATTACGCCATCTTCAGTTGTTCAAGCTGTATAAAAAATACATTTACATTGATTTAAGCTAATTGATACATCAAATATTAAAAAAAATTTTGAATCAAATAAATTTTTTCTTCTCTTTGTCTGCGAGTGATGGATTTATATAAAAAAGAATGAATTTGACATTTCGAAATTTCTCTTCAGTCTAACATCGTAAGGGCTTTTAGAATATTTACATTATTGTAATACATAGACAAATGTTCGCTTTTGAAAAAAACACTTATGACAACTCTATTTTCCCATAAGACTCTTGAACAACTGAAGATGGCGTAATAAATTTAGCTGAAACGTTTTGGTTAAAAGGAGTCTGTTTTATTAATTAGAGGCTCCCTATCTGGCTGCTGACCTCCACATCACACTCACAGCCACATTCCATCAATTGTATAAGAATGTTCATTGTATTGGTTGTGATGGGAGGGAATTAATGTGCCAATAGTTCGGTCAAGCAACTCTCTTAAAACAAAGCAAAATCTAAGGCGAGTCCTCTAAGAAATTCTGGAATTCTTTTTGACTCTGTTCTATTATCCTCATTTGTTTACCAAGTTCCCTGTGATGGAGATAGTTTAGAAGTGAAAGGAAAATGAAAGATGCTTTAAAATATATATATATTTGTTTCTGGTTAATTAGGGGGGGATAAAATAGGAAAAGGGTAGGAGCGCCCGCGTTTACCTTGGCGTTACCGCCTGGTTCCTTAAAGACGGCGTAATCGAGGTCGTTTGTACCATAGGAAACAGTAAACTCCATCACATATTCAGACGAGTGGGGCCGGCCCTGCGTCGCTATTCGAGTTACGTTGCGTACTTGACCAAGATCAATGATCAGGTACTGGATAAAATCCGAGTTGGATGCAGTCCATGCATTGCCACCTGCATTGAAGTGGCAGAAAGAGGTACATTTGGAGTTAGGGTGAAACAAGAATTTCATCTTCTAAAGAGAAGGGAATTGTGAAAAAAAAAAAAAAAAAAAAAAAAAAAAAAAAACCTCCCCTTCACTAGAAGTGCAACTTTCTCTTCACCCTGAAAATAAGGATTAGCAAAAATAAAGGGCTTTATTTTAATATAAATAATAGTAAAAGCAATTAATGGAAATGTAAGATTAATTTATTCATACATTAGAAAAAAAAAATAAACTAAAATTTAAAAAAGAAAAATTATATAAGATCTAAAAAGAATCTATTTTAAGAAACTTTTTTTTAAATTCTTAATATTAACCTCGACTACAGATCAGAGTTAAATAAAAACGAATAACTCTCAGAGTGGCGATTTGCACTCAAGTAGAGGAATTTAAGTTTAACTAATTATGGGAATAATTAAAATAATAACGAATTTAATCCCTCGACTATCGATTTCGGCACGATGTAGCATCATCAGGTCGGCTAAAAATGTGAAAATAATTACATTTGTATATTTAGATTGATATATGACAATGTTAATGTATCGGGTTTTATGTATATATACGTTTACAAGTTTATCTACAAAATTTGATTTGAATTTACAAGTATTTTTATAATAATTTTACAAGAATTTTATATGTATTATTTTAAAATTATTATAAAAATACTTGTAAAATTAAATCAAATTTTGTAGATAAACTTGTAAACGTATCTTTATATATATAATTCTTCTGTACGTGTGTATGTGACTGAACTCCTCCTAAACGACTGAACCAATTATGATGAAATTTTCTGTGTATGTTTGTGATAGTCCCGGACAGGTTTTGTTTCACAAATAACACTAAGTTAATGAGTAATTAAACGTTAAAATAAGAAAAAAATAAAAATTAGGAGAAATAGTTGCCATGGTAACAAAATATAAATATTTACCCATGTTTACGATTTTTTTTATTTATTTACATTTTGAATTCTAAAATATCGGCGTTAATTTTTTGTCTCTGTACCGGGAGAGTCCCGGAAAGGATATGATTCACAAAAAATCTTAAGTTCATGAATAATTAAGCGTTAAAATAATCTCTATATATAAAAATGGAAAGGGAAAAATGTTTATATGTACCGGTATGTATATATGTATGTTTTATAGAAATCCACAATTTTCAATGAAGGCGAGCAAGGGGGGTCCAGGGGCGCAGCCCCGCCTAGACGTAAAGCCCCGCCGAAGGCGGGGCTTTACGTCTAGTATATACATAAAACCCTATACATTAACATTGTCATATATCAATCTAAATATACAAATGTAATTATTTTCACATTTTTAGCCAACCTGATGATGCTACATCGTGCCGAAATCGATAGTCGAGGGATTAAATTCGTTATTATTTTAATTATTCCCATAACTTCAAACAAATAACGAAAAAATGGAGAGCTTCATCAAGAATATTTTTAATTACTAATAAATAGAAGATGTATTTGTCTAACATTTTCTCAAATAACCAAAAAAAGAAAAAAAAATTATTATATCTAAATTGCTTGCATTAAGTGCAGAGCTTCATTCGATTCGATTTCGGTTATTTAAAAAAATTGTTTTGTTTTTTTTACCTATTTTTAATCATTACTCGTAAATATTATAAGAAAAAGATATATGAAGAAATATTTCAAATAAAGAAAAACATGCTAAACTACAACATTCTTTACAAATCAGGCAAAAAGTTTTATTTAATAAAATACGCATTCAAATGAATTTTACCTAAATTTATAAATTAGGGTGTTCAGGTTTGGAAAAAAATTCTTTAATATATTTTGGATCTTGTGGTAATAAAGGAATTGCATTTTCGACTAATTGATCAAAAGTTAGGAATTTATATTCGCTAAAAGTTGACTGGTGGCAATTTAGAGCGACAGAAACGCAATGCTGGGGGTCAAGTAACGTTTCTTGAAATTGCCAATCGGTAGCTAAAATATTATTAAGATACAATTGGGTGTCGAATGTCAGACAATCGACTGATAAATTTGTTGTATTGATTTTAAAACTAATTTTAGATAAATCTATCGTGATTCCCGTTCCTGTTGCTTTAACATAACTTTCTTTTAAAGCCCACAAACGAAAGAACGTTCTTAACGGCGAAGATGCTGATTTAATTGTTTTCCATTCTTCTTGTGAAAAATTTGACGTCATAAGTCTAAAAAATTCTTTAATTTCATTTCCACCGGTATATTCCATTTTCATGATGTCAATCCCAAGTTTGATCTCTTTCTGCAATTCTCCTGCTAGGACTACGTAATCGCCCTGATGGGAGATATTAAAATGAATTTTTGGATCGTTTTTCAGGAATGGTTTGCCATTTGCATCTCGATTTAGAATGATTTTATCATAAGGAATATTTAAATTCTCATTAATAAATTTTCTTATCATTAATCGACCTATCATGGATGGTATGGCGTCTTTTTTAAAAACAAATCTGCCTATTTTCTCCTTTTCTTCTTCTTGAATGCAAGAGCTCGCTAAGAGCCAGTCAGACTCGAAAGGCATCCATCCATTGAGGCGAAAAGCCCAACGACAACTTGAACTTGCTGACATTGACATATTCAACGCTTTTTTTAACATCGATTAGAACACAGAGTTACTTATTATTATAATTATTATTACTAACTAAAATAAAAGTCTCAAGTAAAAGTTATTCACAGAGAAATATCGACTTTGAAGAGACCTAGGAAAGAAAGAAATAATAATTATAATAATTTCAATAACCTGTGTACTAAGCAATTAATAATATTCACTTTAAAAACCAAAGGATTTTGAGATATTTTTTTTATTTATTTAACAAGATTCCCTTCTATTTGGAGAGATTTAAAAATTTTTTTTTAACAAAATGTTTATTTATCAGCAAGAATTGGGACATAAAGACATAATTTATTGCCCCAAGTTGAATTAATTTATTGTTTAAAAATGACTAGCTTCGTTCTCGATACAAAAAAAAAATATTTTATATTAAAATAGAATATAATTAGAAGAGTTTTTTTTAGCAAGAGGCCAATCAATCATTCTAAAATTTTGAATTACTATGCCTCTAACATCGTATATAACTGGAATTAACAAATCAAATAATATTTATAAAATAAAGTGAAGAAAATGAAAGGAAATCTCAAAAACCTTTGGGCGTGATATCAAAGTAATAAATAATTTTTGGCCTATTGAATATTAATATTTGAAGTTCTGAGTGAAATAAAATTAACAAAGAAAAAAGTAAGATTTATTAGATAAGTTGAATAAATAAAATGAAGATAACCTTACCATGGAGCCGAGCATTTTCTGGTCCCCTTCCAGGCAAAAATGAAGTGGCTTTTATTTGGGCTTTGTGTAAAAGTGGCTCATTGCATTCGTATTCATCTGAAAATAAAAAGAAATTATTAGTTTTTGAAATTAATTAAATTGACGCCATGTTATGGGCTTGGTCATTTAGGTGAATTAATATACTTTACCATAGGCAGAGGATAATGTAATTAAATAAAATAGAGAGAGTATGGTGGCGTGTGGAAAAAACATTTTAGCATAGTGTAATTAATTGTAATTTAATTAAGCATTAAAGGGGATGTCAGTACGAAATTAAATGATAGAAGGGTGTGTGAGTTTAAGAGTAGAGGTGAATTGCATAGATGACAAGATGACGCTCAAATGACGCTGACACTGACGAATCCAAGCAACGGTCAAAGCAAAGCAAAGCAAAGGGAACTATTCACCAAGTGGAGAACGAGTCTCGTTCAATCGCGAGATTAGGTCTATTTTTAGCCTTTGAGCATTTTGACAATAACATACATATTTTAGAAGCAATTAAAAAAATAAACATTTACAAAAAAAAAAAAAAATCATTTTCTCTTTTCAGGCTTTCAGCTTTCAACTAAAAGCTAATTTACTTTTTCTATTTAATTATCTCTCTCCTTTTCTTCTTGTAGGGCCGTTCCTGGCGGGCCCTAAAGGGCTGGGTGGAATCTTTAATAGTAAGAGCAGCCTCCCCCCTTTTGCTTTTGAACTGCCTACTGGAAGCAAAATAATTTTTTTTTTTATAATTTTTAAAAGCACTCACACTTTTTCCCATTCACACACACATACACACAGGCTTCTCGGCAACTCAGGCCATATAAGACTAAACGGTACTGATTATTTGTAAATTTACAAATTAGTATGTCTGTCTCTTCCTTCCTCTTTTCAGCAGGCGTCAGAACGTACTACGGGCCGGCCTGTCCTATTTCTTCCGGTCGCAAAAACGTATGATAGGGTTGGAGGGAAATAGTGAGGTCCGCTGACCCCGCATCGCGGGAAAAAGGCGAGGACAGAAGAAGAAGAAGAAGAAGAAGGTGTCCAAATGGTTCTGGAAGCAAAATGTTCTAAGGCAAAACATTTTGATCGATTGGTGAGCGTTCAGCCTTACTTTCTCTTACCTATATGTACAGTATATGTTAATATACATATTTATATATATAGAGAGAGAAAGTATTGTATTCATGTCATTCATGTATGAGACCCTGTCCTTTGGTCCTCTGTCAGGTCTAGGGTGCTTGTATGTCCGTCGCACCGGGGGGTGATCACGTCGCACTCTTTCATAGTTACTGCATGTAGAGTTTGGAACTCGCTCCCTATGGACCTGCGAATTTGCTCGTCAAGATCGCGGTTCCGGCGGGAGTTGCTGGCTCACCTGGTGGATGTGTGATGGCTCTTGGGGTCCCCATTTGTGATCAGTCTGCCGAGGATTATGGAGCCCAAGTCGTGGTGTGGCTGCCTAATGCCTAATCTCGATATTCTGCAGTTATATTACTTTATTTTTATTTTAAGTATTTGTACACAATGAGGGGCTGAACAAGCCCTATGTACATCTTAATTTTAAATAAAATAAATAAATAAATAAAACCCCAAGGGGTGAAAATAAGCTTTTGAACAAAATCGGCCAAAAAGTACTAGTACTTTACTGACGTTCTAACGATTTTGATTAAAATTTAAAAATCAAATTATATTTTTGATGGTCTTTTCAAAATTGTGATTAAATAGATATTTATTTATCAAGAAAAGGTTGCAGCAACAGCAGAGAGAGAGAGAGTGGCAGCCAAATTTTTTTCTTTCCTTGAGACAACTCACCAGCCACAACTACAATACAAACATATTTATTTATTTAGTTTTTATATACATATATTTTAGTTTTATTTAATTGCTCGTAATCCGAGTCGTTCTGAATTGCGAGCCCGCTGGCAAGAGCATGATTGCATAGGAAGGCTTGGAAGGAGTTGAGGCCGTCGACGTCGGCGTCGGCGTTGGGGGTAGGTGTCCGGTGGTGCCAGGTGGAGGTGCGCACTGGCTGACACAATGCCGACACGGTCCCCTCGCAGAGCACACGCGACTTGTAAATAAATAAATTACGTATCAAATAATAGATTCTATAGCAGGCTTTCTATTTAAATTTACTTACTTTTTTTTATTTTCACCTCCATCACAATTATTATTAAATTCTCTTTCAAATACTTCAAAAAGTCGTAAATATTTAGAAGATCTAAAAATACATTTTTTTAAAACAATTTTCACCGAGCCTTTTAAGAAAAGAATAAATAAAAAAAAACTCATTTTTTCTGATTTTTCAGGCAAAATTGAGATATAAATGACAAAACCTATGCGAGAACGATCTTCTCCCGCGATTGTTTCTTATTTACGAGTAAATAATTGATTTGTCCCTCAGGTTCGTTCGGATTAGTCATTAGACAAATTAAGTAAGGGCTTTGGGCAGCGGAAAAATAGTTTTGAGACCTTCAAATTACTACGATAAAGGATGTGTCCATAGGCGTAACTAGGAGGGAGGGGGAGGGGGGGGGCTCCCCGCCCCAAGAAAAATTGGGGCAATATGGGGCAATTCCCTAGTTACGCCCATGGATGTATCTCCACCAACAAACTTGGAGAGGAGAGGGGAGAAGCATCAAGAAATGCAAGTGTACTCGGGCAACATCGAGACTGCGAAGGACAAATCTAAAACACTCAGCGCTTCTCATGTGATTAATTCATTGTTTTTAATTAAAAAACAAAACAAATATGTACAATTACTTCTATTGTAATTAAAATCGAATAAAGAGATTTCTTTTATGAATAAACACATGAGAAAACGCTTCGAGTCACTCTACTTGTAAACTAAATTGTCACAATAACACAGGCCGTCACGATTTTTGTAACACAAAGCTGAATAGTATATTATAGTAGAATGGAGATTTTTGTGATGGATAGTGGTGGGAATCAGCATGAATCACCACCAGCCATCACAAAACTATGGAGTTATCAGGACGTTACATAAAGGAGCAGAAGAAATATGTTCTGATGAACTCCTAGAAACAGAAAGGCAAAGACTGAAGGTAGCGTTCAAGAACAATGGCTTCTCCGAATATGAAATCAAAAAATACGGACAGACGAAAAAGACAAAGAAAAAGAAAAGCCAACATTTATATCACAGGTAACGGTACCAGTTACCGTTACAAAAGGAACAACAGAAAAAATAGCTTCAAATTTGAGGCAACACAGCTAATATTTGTTGAAAAATTAATTTTACAATTTTTTTTTAGCCCTGTATATGTATGTCTATATACGGTATATGTTTATAATTTATATTAAGGTGACATCTAAGAAAATAGCAAACATCAAAAGAATATCTTTTGAAGGACTCTAATGCCATTTTTTCCTTTTAAGGGAGGTCACATCTCCAACACCCGTCATGGCTCGATCCCATCGTCCTTGATACCAAATTTCCATTGTTCTAATATCTTTGTGGAACCTTTCACCCTGCCCCCAAATTCTTAAGATTTTCCAAAATATAGCTGTTTGTGGGACAATTGTGCAGTGAATAAACTTATGTTACAAAAATTTCGCCTGAAAAAAGTAAATTGTCAAGTATGTGCATGGGCGTAACTAGAGAATTTGGCTGGGGGGGGGGGCATGGGACCAACTATCTATCCTCCGGTCGGCCTGGAAAGCACAAGGAGCTTTCTGGGGGGGGGCACCCCCTAGTTACGCCCATGAGTATGTGCCACTTTTAGATCCCAAAAATGTCCTCTTCACATTAAACTTGAACTCATGACAAACTTGGTGAAGGCTAGTGAGGAGATTTTTAGACAGTAATATGGATGCAAACTAGTTAACTGACTTTTGGACTCCTACAAAACGTTTGGTTGCCATATGTCATCAAAAATTCACTTTCTTCATTCTCATTTATCATTTTTTTCTTAAAAATTTGGGCGCTGTCGGCAACAAACAGGGTGAAAGGTTCCACAAAGATATTAGAACAATGGAAATTTGGTATCAAGGACGATGGGATCGAGCCATGACGGGTGTTGGAGATGTGACCTCCCTTAAAAGGGAAAAATGGCATTCGAGCCTTCAAAAAATATTCTTTTGACGTTTGCTATTTTCTTAGATGTCTAAACGTTACGAATTACAAATTTTTGGGAATTTGTTTTGAAAATGGGGTTATGTTTTTCAAAACAAGATAGAGACGTTTGACAGAAGCTGCATCAATTCCAAAACAATAATCTTTTCAGCCTGGTCGTCCACTGGACGCGACAACGCGCTACCGCTACAAGCGCTACAACACGCTACAGATCCCAATGTGTGTGAATCAATTGAAGCTCGTCCACTGCAAGGCGCGACAACACGCTACAACGCGCTTCGAGCGACAAGGCGCTACAGATCCCAAAAATGGGATCTGTAGCGCGTTGTAGCGTCTAACCCTTTGTTTTTCTAACCTAAAATACTCTCACCGGCAAAAAAAAACCGCAACACTTTGTTTTTTCTTAATAAAATTGATGGAATTGAATAAAACAAAGACCAAAATGTCGATATTTAATTTGTGGGACAAAATAAGATTAAATAGACCTCAAAGAGCCGTAGTTACTTCATCAATCACTGTTTGTTCGGGGGGTGTGTGTTTAAATGAATTTTCATAAATTTTTTAAATTTTTTATTAACTGTTTCAAGAATCGACTGCTTTGCAAATATCAGTTTCGATTTTTCATCACCGTCAGGACCTTTAAAGATAAACATAGAGTATGTGTAATTTATTTTATATTCAACACTTACTTATTCTTTTATAGTCGACATTACAATTTTTTGTGATATACTGTATATATATATTAAATTGATAAAATTATACATTTTTGTTTTTTTCACATTGAGTGATTTGGTGAAGTAACTGCGGCTCTTCGAGGTCTATTTAAAATAACCTTCATCCCAGAATATAAAGAATTTTAAAATAAGATTATTTGAAAATTTAGCGAAAATAAATATAAATTAGGACATTTTTATCTTGGTTTTATATTTCAATTTAATTATTTATTAAAATTATATGGATTTGTTTTATTTATTGGTTAGAAATTTATATGAAATTTTATGTCAAATGTAGCGCGAAGTAGCGTGCAGTGGACGACCCTTGTAGCGTGTTGTCGCGTCTCTTGTTGTCGCGCTTGTAGCGGTAGCGTCCAGTGGACGACCAGCCTCATACTTACTGTGTTATGTCTTTATTTGGCGTTGCAGCAATAAATATTGATTTTGGCTGAATTTTTGGTATTGATTGACTTTTATGAAGGCAAGAATTAATAATCTTTTCCGTATTAATTTCCTTTTTTTGATTAAATACTTTCTCTTGTATTTCAAAAGAAGATGACGTTGATTCACCTGAGAATTTATTAAAGTTTTTTTTTATTTTATTATCAATCTTTCGAACGAATATTTGTGATAAACCATTATTAGACGGTTTTTCCAAAAAACAAGAAAAATATTGATTGTTTTTCTCGTTTTCTTGATTCAAACTAAACGCGAACTCTCGAGGATTCCAATTCAAATTTCCCATTTGGTCTTTTTTCATTGTCTGTTGCTCATTGCTCGTTTTATAGCTGCTAATATTATTGATACTTTCAAATGAAGTATCACTCGTTAAATTGTAAAGAGAATTAGAAGAGATTTTTAAATTGATATTTTTATATAAATCATCTTTCTCAAAGGTGACATTCAAAGAGGAATCTTGACAGTCGAGGTTGCTATATTTAATTTCCATTTCATCGTTATCGGTGCTTTTTCTTTTTCTTTCATTTCGCAATGATTGCAAAGAATTTTCTTTCATTAAATAATTATGCCAAGAATTTGAATTTTCTAAGGTGAAAGGAAAATTTTCAAAATATTCATTTGAATTGGATTTCTTTAAAAATGGTTTTTTACAAACAATAAAATATTCAGAGCTAATATTTTTCAAATCTTCTGATTGTTCGGTAATTTTAGAGGAATTTTTATTTAAATTTGAAGAATTAGTGGTGCTACTAAAATGATTAAATTTTTTAAGAAATAACGATCTCTTTTTATTTTTTGTCCTTTTATTTCTGGGCGTTTTGTTATTTCCGCCTATAAATTGATATCCATGCCGTTCAATCCGATTATTAAGCTCATTGAAAAATTTCGAAATAATATCCTTCAAATTGCTTTTTTCATTCAATAATTGTAATTTGAACTTTTCAATTTTATTATCTTCGCTCTCCTCTTCAGGCGCAGTGGAGAAATCCGATTCTGAGGGACAATTCTCCTGAAGTGGTAGCGAGGACAAGGAAATCTCGTCGTCGGCTTCCGAGGATAATTCGGATAAAGGTGAGTCGACGTCGCTATTTAAGGGTTCTTCGGGTGCAGCAGGTCCATAATCCCAAAAGAAGGCAAGGATTCGGTCTTTGAGTGACATGTACGGGAACAAGGGCAGTTTGCATTGGTGGAGGTGGCGGCAGTCGATTTTCCAATGGCTGGCATTGCAAATCGATTGCACCTCTCGGGAATACGTATCAACCATTCTGGAGACATCTAAACTAGAAATTTACAAAAAACAAATCATCTAAAAAGAAAAAGACGAGTTTTAATCACACACTCCCTTCAAAGGTTTTTTTTTTATATATATAAAATAAATAAATAATAAACGTTTTTATATAGACTACTTACGATCGATAAAGTCAAATTTTATATAATTTTTTTTTTTAAATCTAAGCACTGATTAAAAAATGTAAATAATAAATAAGATATGACGTAACTTTTTGTTTTTAAAAATAATAACGAAATTAGAAATACAAATTTTAGTTAATTTTTCTTGAAACATGAGCCAATCTCAGTTTTTTTTTTTCTTAAATTCTTTTAATAAAATTATTTATTTATTTACTTTTGAATTTCAAATCCATTTGACATCGGTAAGACTTGAATAATCTTTTTGAGACCGAGTTTGTCAAGTCAAGGTTGGAATTCAACAGAAGAGCGGCGGCGGGCACCGTCGATGGAGGGAGGGTATGGCCTCTGGGAGGCATACAAGTCATTTAATCGCCTAAAAACGTGGGTATGTTTTGGTCCAAGGATTTGTGGCCTTTCGACTTGCACGTGTGGAGCGTCCAGGCACCGGGAACATTTGAAGACAGCATGAACGAGGATTGAGGGAGTAACAGGGCAAAATAGGATCTCCTAAGTGGGATCTGAAAGCATTTTTTGTCAGCAATTTGGCCACACACCCTCTACCCCACAGGGCTGTCAAACTCAAAAGCTAACTTGGGCCCTATAAACAATGCTTAAAATAATAATTGCTCGCACACTGATAAATACTTGCAAACGTGCAGGTGCCGGATTAAGCAAGATGGCAGTCGAAACTTTTGCCCCCCTGCGCTTAATTTTTTTCTCATCATTATACAATTGTTTACATTGTTATTTATACACAGAGGCTATTGTAAAATTAATAAGCTGTTGACAACTCTATTGACTAAAAAACTCCAATGCAACTGAAAATGGCATGATTAAATCGGCCGAAACGTTTTGCGTAAAAGGCTCCCTTCCCTGCCTGGCTGCTTTCCTCTTCGATCCTTTATTCAGTCAAAAGAAGGATCATTATTCAATCATTGATTGAAAAAATAAATTTGATAATACTTAAAAGAGACAAGCAGAGTTTTTGGCTGCTCAAATTGTTGAGAAAAAGGCAACTTTAATCAAAACTTTAGTCACCTTAATTTCATAAATAAAAATTGTAATTAAAAAAAAAAAAATTAGAAAATTTTCTCTGGAAGCCTGGAATCATCAGGGAAATTTCAAATCATTTCTCCTGAGACACCCTGTTTTACAACTATAGTAAGATTTTTAAAATTTTACTATTTTATGCTTTAAAGCAGTGGTTCCCAACCTTTTTTGATTTGCCGCCCACTTTTTCCGTAAAAAAAAAACACTGAGGCCCAGTGCAGGGCCGTGCTTAGGGGGAGGGGGGCGACCGGGGCCTTTGCCCAGGGCGCAAATTTTGAAGGGGCGCAAGTGCAGATGAATCTTTGAATGCTAATATCAGTGGCGGCGCGGGCGCCTAGGGCGGCAACCTGGAGAGGGCGGCAAAAAGGGAAAAATAAAAAAAAATTTTGGTTCCGGGGGCGCCAAACGGGAAAAAATTTCGGTCCCGGGGGCGGCAAAAATTAGCGTCTCTAAAAAAAGGTAAAACATTATTGTGACAATGTAAAAAATATATACAAAGGGCGCTAAAGGACTAACTTGTCCCGGGCGCTAAATAACCTAGGCACGGCCCTGGCCCAGTGTATCGTATACACCATATATAATTTTTAGGAACCGACCGAATATTGGTTTTCGGTTACGGTTTCGGCCAAAAACTAGCCGAAACCTGAGTGTGAAAAGATGGGATGAGACTCGTTCACAAAAAAACAAAAAAGATGAAATGATTTCCACATGAAAGAGAAAAAAATTTTCCTCCAAGCGAAAAAGGGGCGGAAAAAATTTCCACGAAAGGGAAAAAAATTTCGTTTTGCTAGGGAAAAGTTAAAAAAAAAAAGAAGGTAAAATGATATGAATTTTGCATAGGAAATAAAAGTTTCGGCTGAAAATCTTGTTTCGGTCGGACCCTAATAATTTTATATAATTTGTATCTTTTCTTAGACGTCCGCGGCCCACGGGCTGGGAACCGCTGATGTATTAAATTAGCTTGAAGGGCTTATAATGGCTTTGATCATTGCCGAAACGTTCCTACATAAAGAGTGTTAACAAAATAAATGCTTTTTATTTATTATTGGCTGCATATTTATTATTGGCTGCATCCTCTTCATCTCATTAATCTAATAAATGGATATAGCCTATAATATTTATAAACTATTGAAATGATTATAACTGGATATGGCTGATGTGAATGTATTCAAGGGATGATAATTAGGCAGCCAAACACAAAAAAACAAAATTTTTTATTTTTCTCTGTCGACGTTTCGAACGCTCATCGCGCTCATCATCAGGACCTACGGTCAACAAATATTATTTATTCATATATTAAAAAGATTTACATAGACAATATTGTATCAGAGTATAATTACTTACAGATAGAAAAGTCATAAGCTTAGATGGATATAGCATATCATATACAGATATTGATTCGGTTAAAAAACAGCAAACGCCTAACTAGAATTGTAAAATAATTTATAAAAGGCCTATCTTGTAATTTTGTTGTGGAATCCTTTGTTGTTTACAGTTGTTAAAATTCTTATAGATATTCATATTATTTGATGTATCATCAGTATTTATTTGTGTATCAATATCTGTATATGATATGCTATATCCATCTAAGCTTATGACTTTTCTATCTGTAAGTAATTATACTCTGATACAATATTGTCTATGTAAATCTTTTTAATATATGAATAAATAATATTTGTTGACCGTAGGTCCTGATGATGAGCGCGATGAGCGTTCGAAACGTCGACAGAGAAAAATAAAAAATTTTGTTTTTTTGTGTTTGGCTGCCTAATTATCATCCCTTGAATTTATAAACTATTAATTATTAAAAGATCAACGAAAAAACATGAGATTAAATAAAGCCCTGCCATCTGTTGGCAAATTTTCGTAATAGTTGGGCTTTTTAAGACCTCTAACGCCAGTTTTCATCTTTTAAATAAACAAATTTAATTATTATTAAATAAAAAGAAACTTACTTTTTATTTCTTACATAATTTTTATTTTTTTTATTTAAATGTCTCTTTTTGGAGCCGATAACCAGAAGCTCCTTTGTTCCAGGCAAACGATACTGGCCGGGCGGTATCGGGGTGGCCTCAACGATTTCGAATGTTTTCGAGCCATCATCAAACGTCGACATCCGAGCAAGCGCCCAGAGAATCCTCTCCAGCTCGCCCGACTTCTCGATGCTCTCCCGTTCAAAGGCAGCTGCCAATTGTTGCGGATGCGGCACTTTATTGTTTATGAGGGGAATTTTCATTTTTGATTGATTCCCTGCTGGACGCCTTCTCAAATGGCGTTTAAACGGTAAGTTATTGCCGTGTATTTTATTAACGAGAACCGTCACGGGCTTTTTCTCTTTGATGGGGAAATTGATAAGCGCGTTTGTTTTGCATTTAGGGCACGTGTAATTAACGTCCGAATTAATAGAATTCGCCTTGACTAAACCTTTGTGTTTGCATTCGGAACATCTGTATTGGAAATCGTAATTAACGATTTCGTTCAGAGCCTTTTTCAGAGAGCTAAAGCCAATGATATAATTGAGATCTTTATTTCTTTGATGTTTGGGCGAAATCGTGATGCGGATCGGATCCTTTTTCGGCAGTTTATTTATCACTATTTGAGAATTGTTTTTATTTTCAGGCCGGATTTTCACTTTGACGGGTTTTTCTTCTAAACTTTCCGTTTCTTCACAATTGCAACGCGATAAATTTTCTAAAAATTTATTTAATTTTATTAAATTGTCAGAAACTTTTTCTTCTTCAACGATTGCGTTTTCAAATTTGTTAGATCCCACCTCCTCTTTTTGGGGTATAATAAATAAATTCTCCCGATTAGAAATTGTTTGCGTGTCAACGTCTTTTTTTGTTTGTTCATCAACAACAACAACAACGTCTGTTTGCGTAGAGATAACTTTTTTTGTTTCGAGATTATTTTTATTTAAAACGTCCGTTGATGTTGTCAAAGAATAATTAGAAATTATCCGATCTAATTGAATAGCGCGATCTTGCCTTTGTTTTTGTTTCGGCAAATAATCCTCTCTGTTAGGATCTACTAAAACCTCTGGGAGCCTGGAATTAGAAATTTTTTGTTTTTTATTATTATTCGATTTTTTGTGTTGAGGAAAACATTTTTGATACCATGCAATTTTTTCTCCACTCGTGGACGTGAATTGGTCCCGCGTTTTCTTCCTATACGATGCTGGGATGTGGTACATCTCTCTCGGGGGTCTTTTCACATAAACTCTTCTCCGTGGCGTATACGATTCTTTGTAGAAATAATATTTCGGGGGCCGGGAATGTTTTGCAATTTTGTAATATCGATGCCGATGATGCCTTGGCCTCGGGATCATTTCATCGCTCAATGAACTCGAACTTGTCAAGATATATTTTTTGCTTCTTTTCTCGTTCTCGTCGTCGTAAGAAGTGTTCTGTTCAGAAGAGGATGTTTTTGTGTTCTTTTCTTCCGAGCTCTCCTCTTTGGAAACATTTGCTTCGGACGATTCAGAAATGGAAGTTGAAGTGGGAAATTCCGTCTGGAAGGTCTGACTCCCTTTATCGTATAATTGAGTTCGTTTCTTCAAATAACTCATAAAATTATAAATATTCTGAGGCAGAAGCGAAGTGAATGTCGATTTGTTCTCGATTTGTTCAGAAGCTGATTTTTTGACAAAAATCTTTTTTGATAAGAAATTGAATTTTTTTGTTTCCTTGTCAATAGGAAAAAGATTATCGGGGGCAATGTGAAATCGATTGATCTTGATTTGCTCTTGTTGCGTTTTTATTTCGTTGGCTGCTGCTAACGCGTCTTTCGAGGGGGGCGAACGCAAAACTTTTATATTTATGTGAATATCAACGTTCGGATCAAAAAAGAATTCTAGATTTTTAACCGGCCCCTTTAATTTCCTTTCAATTCGTTTTTTTCTACATTTATTTCTAAATTTTCTCCTTTCAATTAACGAACTCCTCGTTAATTTCGGCTCTAAAGAATTCGAACTTAACGTGAGAGGTTTGTTTTTAAAAATGTCTTCTAATTTACTTTCATTTTCATCTTTTTGTAATCGCTTATCAGAATAATCATGCAAAATGAGAATATTTTGGGTATTCGAGTTTAGGTTGACGTTATTCTCACAGAGGGGATGCGATTTATCTGTCCAACTTTTGCTTGCATCATTTTCTTGGAATGTTGTTGACACGTTTACCTAAAAATTAAATATTCTTATAAATAAGAAATATTCAATATTTATTAATTCAAATTTCCCACGTGTGCCCTTTAAGGGTTTATTTACCTGATCTTGAGATGAAAAGGTTTTGTCCGTTTGAGTGGAATTTATTTTTGTAATATTTTTATTCCTAAAAATTAAAGAATTATTCAATTAAATGACATTTAAAATAAAATAAAATCAAAGCTTAAACAAAATATTTACCTGTTTTCAAGATCAGATTTAATAATCGAAAGATCATTTAAACAAAAATTGAGACAATCGACAATTTTGATTTTTATCAAATCCAATTGCATAGAATCCAAAATATCATCTGCTTCATTATTAGAAAACTCCTTTTTTTGTAAAACTTCATTATAAAAATCTGCAGATTCTTTTTTATTTGAAATTGCTGCAATATTTTCTATTAAATTATTGACTATTCTATTTAAGAAAAGTATTAAATCTGATATGGATAAATTAGGATTGTTTTTATTCTCTGCTTGATTCTCTTCAATTAAATTATTTATAACAGGCGTCACGACTTCTTTAACAATTTTAAGTTTCTCAATTAGAGATAAGGATGTCATTTCTGATAAAGGGAAATTTATAAGAATTGTTTCTTGATCAGAAAAAAACGAAATTGATCGCGACGTTAATTTAAAAATTCGAATTTTTTGCGTTGCAAATTGGGACAATAATTTTTTATCCATATTCTAAAGTACATTTCTAATTTATAATATTAAATTATTTATTATCCGTTGCCAACAACATATTTCATATAATGGACACCCCTTTTTAAATGGCGCTGCTCTCGGTTGCCATCAGCGCTCTCTTTCCGCATTTACTAACCTATTTGAAAACACTTATGTAAATAAGCAATAATAGCATTGTTATAAAGGGAGAGGGCCCAAGATCGTTGCTCAGTCCGATGATTTTAAGGCATTTGGATACCAAATGACTTAAATAGAAATGCCTGGACCCCAAATATATATATTATTAATATAACGGTTATCGTCAAAGTCTTAAATGGCCTAAGTTGCCGAAAAGACTGTGTGAATGAATGTGTGTGTGAATGAGAAAAAAGTGTGAATGTTTAAAAAAAAAAAAGATCGTTGCTCGTTTCTCGCTTAGGACGGGAAGCGAGTCCAGAGACCCCAGGCAGCTACAAATTTAAATTTATAGTTTGACTAAGGAGCTCAATAAGCAGCCAGCATAAATAAAAACTTTTATATTATTTCATCAACGTTTCGGGAGCGCGTCGCTCCCATCTTCAGGACGAAATAATTGTCCCAATCGAGATGGAAAACATATAATGTATACACAACAAATATTCACAAAATGTATGTTGTGCCTATTATTTAACAAAATTTTAACAATTGTATGATATATTATATTATATAGGCTGTCCAGGTGACTAACAGTCTCAAACGCCGACCAAGATAGACTCCATCTCAATTGCGACAATTATTTCGTCCTGAAGATGGGAGCGACGCGCTCCAGAAACGTCGATGAAATAATATAAAAGTTTTTATTTATGCTGGCTGCCTTTCCTCATTGAGCTCCTTAGTTAATCATCACCACAGCGATTTCTATTCTTCTTTGAACCGATAAATTTATAGTTGAGGCATTTGTGAGGTCTCTTATACTGGTAATTAATCTTGGGAAATGCTGGCGATGATGGCTACCGGGGGACGTTCATCAATCTTTGTATCCAAACAACGCGCAACCTTTTTTCTTCGCCACTAAATATAATTAATTTGAATATTAGGCTGGGATGAGTAGAGTAAAGGGGTTGGAGAGTAATAACCAGCAAATTTATAGCTCCACCTGACGTCCTTTTATTTGGCAGATATTTCGATGCGTAGAACACACATCATCTTCAGTGCCGCGAGGATATAGTAGGTGGGCTTATCCTCGCGGCACTGAAGATGATGTGTGTTCTACGCATCGAAATATCTGCCAAATAAAAGGACGTCAGGTGGAGCTATAAATTTGCTGGTTATTACTCTCCAACCCCTTTAAATATAATTAATTTTGTTAATGTATAGGAAGGAGGAAAATAAAAAACATTAATTATTTGAATGAGTTTAATAATAATACTTATATATATATCATATAAAGGTCTATGAAATAATGTCTTTAAATCAATATTTATTAACTCAAACGGCCGAAAAAAAAGAGTTGAACCCCGGATCTGATCCTGCTGCCTACCTCTAGACCACAACGCGGCAGATCCGGGGTTCGAATCCCGGCAGTGTCTACTTTTTTTCAGCTGTTTCAGTTAATAAATATTAATAATACTTATATATTTATTATTTCTTGTTAGTGTTATTTGTTTAAATATGATGTATATACAATAATATAAAAATTTAAGATATTTTTTTTCTTTTTTCAAGCAAGTTCTTCATCTGAAAATAAAAAAAAATAAATAAATATTAGTTAAAAAAATGATAGTCTTTAATTTTTTTGCCCTCCCTCTCCCTTCCCTCGCTCTGTGTCAGAGAGATTAAAACCCCTAATCTCGTTATCATCGGAATGATCAAGCACGTTCCATTCGAGAACACTTATTGTTAGCGGAAAGACTTTTTTTCCCATTCTACTTGAGACCACATTGCATATACATTAGGGTGGGCCGAAAAAATTTGTATTTAGCGGCTACCTCCTGAATTTGAAGTATAACATGCAAAAACATATTCTAGTACCAGAAAACTTCTTTCAAACAATACCTAGAGGGCGCGCGAGGTGCTCAAAAACCACCATTTTTAGCCTTTTTTTAAATTATCGATTATTAGCCATAGTTATTTATTCCCCTTTGGATATTTTTGACCCAGAACAATACTAAATAAGTTAGTTATACTGCCGAAATCATATCACTAAAGTTTACATAATAAATAATTACTAAAAGTTAACATTTTTCAGTATTTTACACATTTTATCGATTAAAACGGTTAATTGAAACATCGAAATTCGACATTAATGATATACATTTCAATTAAAAGAGTATTTATTACATCCATGTTATACAATCGACACAATTTTTAGGGATTTGTTTTTACTAAAATATAATGAAACTGTTTCATATGTAACATGGATGTAATAAATACACTTTTAATTGAAATGTATATATCATTAATGTCGAATTTCGATGTTTCAATTAACCGTTTTTATCGATAAATTGTGTAAAATACTGAAAAATGACAAAAATGTCAATTTTTAATAATTATTTATTATGTAAGCTATAGTGATATGACTTCGGCAGTATAGCTAACTTATTTAGTATTGTTCTGGGCCAAAAATATAAGGGCGATAAAGTTTGAATGAAATAACTATGGCTAATAATCGATAATTTAAAAAATCTGGTGTGACTGGCGCACAGCACACAACTTTCTCTTACCTTCGGTAATCGAAAGTTGTGTACTGTGCTTGTCACACCAGATTTTTTGTGTCGACATATATTTAGTTTCCGACAGTAGGGTACAATTGAATTCAAGATGTAAAATTTATAAGTATGGGAAAATATTTATATTTTGATACCATGGCAACCATTTCTCCTATCTTTTCTATGGAGTACAAGAGTAAAGTGGTCTTCAGAAGATTTCAATCACAAAATGAGAATATACATTTTATAGAGAATCTAAAAAATAATTGATTTTTGAATTTAAAAAAAAAATCGTTGGAGCAAATTTTGAGAAAATTGAAAAAAACTGAAAAAGTGAATCAGTAAAGTGCTAGTACTTTTGGTCGATTTTGTTCAAAAGCTTCGTGTCACGTCCCATGGGGGTGCCTAACTTAAATATAAAATTTCAACTTCCTACCTCTTTTCGTTCTTGAGATATTTTGTTCACAGACACACACACAGACACACAGAGACAGACAGACCATGTCGCGAAAACCACTTTTTGGATTCAGGGGACCTCAAAACGTGAAGATCTATCAAAATGTCGACATCGAATTTTTGACATGAATCCAATACTTTCTCTCTATATATATTAACATATATATAGAATAGAGGTAAGAGAAAGTAAAAAATCTGGTGTGACTGGCGCACAGCACACAACTTTCTCTTACCCTTCGGTAAGAGAAAGTTGTGCACCGTGCTGGTCACACCAGATTTTTTGTGTCGAGATATATTTAGTTTCCGATAGCACCTTAGTTTCAAACTTGCATTTTAAATGTTGACTGCTTGAAATAAACTATGGTTATTTTTCAAAATTTTAATCTCATATTTGGACATTTTATACACAATATAGAATCGTAAATAAATACAAAATTTCATAAGAATTGGAAAAAAAATTTTAAATGCGTAAAAAGTTCCAAAGGGGACCCCTTTTGAATCGAAATTAACATACAAATCCCTATAGGAAATTAACATTGTTCCTATGCGAAGATAAGGTGGAAAGGGAATTTAAAAAGAGTAGAGAGAGACGATAATGTTTGCAAGTGAGAGAGAGACATATATGTTTTCTTTGAAACAATTAAAGACACAAATAAATTTAAAAAAAATGGGAATTTAAATAATAATTGATTTTTAATCTAATAAAAAGAAAAAGATTTAAATTCCGTTACCATGGCAACCATTTCTATCTTTCCTATGAAGAACAAGAGTAAAGTGGTCTTCAGAAGATTTCAACGGCAAAATGAGAATATACATTTTAAAGAGCATCTAAAAAATAGTTCATTTATGAATTTTAAAAAAATCCTTGGAGGGAATTTTGAGAAAATCGAAAAAAACTGAAAAAGTACATCAGTAAAGTACTAGTACTTTTTGGCCGATTTTGTTCAAAAGCTTATTTTGAGCGTGTGGGAAGGTACCTAAGTTAAATATAAAATTTCAATCCGGTAGCTCAATTCCTTCATGCTAAAAATCTGTCCACACATACAGACACACACACACACACATACATACACACACACAGACCAATTTGCGGGACCCACTTTTTTGGACTCAGGGGACCTCAAAACATGTATATCCATCAAAATCTCGACATCGAATTTTTGACATGATCGCAATACTTTCTCTCCTATATATTTCTATATAGGCTAAGAGAAAGTAAAAAAGGCTAAAAATGGTGGTTTTTGAGCACCACGCGCGCCCTCTATATATTGTTTGAAAGAAGTTTTCTGGTACTAGCATATGTTTTTGCATGTAATACTTCAAATTCAGGGGGTAGCCGCTAAAAACAAATTTTTTCGGCCCACCCTAATATACATATAGCCTTGATTAGATAGCTCTTATTTATTCTTTTGTGTCCCCAGCGTTTTCCAAAATGAGAGGCGCGGATATTAGCCAAAGTTGTTGAGCAATGTTTCAAATGATTGCTAAATAAAATAATAAACAAGAATAAGAATAGTTTGTAGATGGCCCTAAGTACTGAAGATGATTCCATATCACTGGGGTCGAAATATTTACAAATAAACGGATAATACTCGAAAGTATTTGATTTGTGGCCGACGGTCCTTATAATTAAATTGAAGAATACTTAAACAGTTCAATTTAAAAAAAAAGTTAAATTTTACAAAATTTGGGTATAAACAGAATTCATTTATCGATGATGATTTTCCTTTGACAAGTATTGAGAAAGAAGAATTGATCGAATTGTATCTTGAGAATTGATTAAAACAAAAATTTCTCTGGTTGATTTTTGGCTGAATCTTCATACAGAATAGAATAAAAGTTCTGCTGCTTTCACATTTATGCGAAACAGAATTTTCTGCATTTGCTCCAATGAAATCGAAATATCTCGTCACTAACACTGAGATGCACTAATAGACAAAAAGTACATCCATCTCGTTAATAAACAATAATATAATATTGTCATTATTATTTTATTTTGCGTTAATTTAGTTTGTATTAATACAAATTTTTGTGTTTGTATTATTTGATAAAATGGGGCCCGGGGGAGAAGTCAGGGTTAGTAACAAATTTGAAATTGCCATGATGAAAAACTATTAAAAAAAAATAAGATAAATAAAAATAAAACCGCGGATAGTTTAAACTTGAACAGACACCTGCTCAGTCCTAAGGAAGGGGGCGATAGCACCCGAAACGTCGACGAGCACACTGATATAAAATTGCTTTTTATTCCACGTCCTGGCTGCCTAGATAGTATCAAGATTATAGACAATTTGCCAAAGAAAATATTTATGTGTGTTTCGCAGATGCATTAGCACATATGTTCCCTTTCCTTGGAGGGGAAAAAAAATGTCAAATATCAATGGCGTATGACCAAAAACAAAAATGTTAATTACCTGATTCATCGGATAGAGTTAATGGAGTTAGCCGACAGCCTTTGGTAATAAAATGATTTAATCTGTCAGCGGAAGCCAGAACAAGTCCCAAAAATGGCGGCGAAGGGCTCAAAGGGCGTGAGAGGTACTCGGGATGAAATTGCACGCCAACATAGTAGGGATGGCCTTCCAATTCGATGATTTCCATTCGCACTTTATCCTCATCATAGCCTGCAATCAAAAACAAAGTTTTATTTCAAATATACAGAAGATTCCTCAATGATGGGTGTGTGTTCGTTCTACCCTTGCTTTTGAGCTCATCGGCTTGGCCCTTTTGAGCCACTAATCAAGTAACAAAGAATTATTATTCAAGCAAAAGAAATAACTTTCCTTGAGTTATCATATAATAGAGGGCGCGGCGCGTTCCCGCGCTTCTTATCTTATTTCCTTCCCTTTCTTATTTCAAACTATGATAAAACAAAAAGCGTTGGGGATATCACTATTCTAAAATTTGAAGGAGGTATATAGCTGACTGTGAGTGCTGATAATCAAATAGGAAGAATAAATAAAATGAGCAGGCAGCTAGTTATATTTCAATTTATTAATAAACCAGGGCCGACGTTTCGGTTACATATGGGACCATCCTCAGGGCCAGGTTAATGTCTGAAACATACATATAATCCTCGCCAAGTTATATTCGGCATACACAATTGCATGTAGCTTAATCAATTGTGTATGCCCAATATAACTTGGCGAGGATTATATATATTTTCAGACATTAACCTGGCCCTGAAGATGGTCCCATATGTAACCGAAACGTCGGCCCTGGTTTATTAATAGTAAATTGAAATATAACTAGCTGCTTGCTCATTTTATTCTTCCTATTTGATTATTCTAAAATGTGTTTCGCTGGTGTACGGCGGGCTCTAGAGGAATTGTCGGAAGATTAAATCAAACCACCAATTCATAGCAGAGACAATTTATTGGTTAACGAGGATGCATGCATCCTGTTCGTTTCGGCCTGCGTCGGAACAATATTTGTCTGAAATGATCTGTTTAATTTAATCTTCCGACAATTCCTCTAGATCCTGCCGTACAACAGCGACTAGTGAAAAAACAGGTGACGTATGATAACACAAGGTTTTGCTGGCCAAATTGGACCAAATCTTCAGATTTCGACTCATGAGCAGAAAAAAAGAAAATCAAAATAATATCTCCAATACTTTTTGTTTTATCATTGTTTGAAATAAGCAAGTTCCCGCGCCGCATCCTCTATTAAATGGAAACCGAAATATATGTCGGCACGAAAAATCTGGTGAGACAAGCACAGAACACAACTTTCGATTACCGAAGGCAAGAGAAAGTTGTGTGCTGTGCGACAGTCACACCAGATTTTTAAGATTATTAGAATGAACTTACCAACAAATTTCAAACCTTCCTTTTCTAAACGATCACAATATTGTGGATTAACTTCATATCGATGTCGATGTCTTTCTTCAATTCTTTCTTTATTTCCATAAAGTAATTCTAAAAAAAAAAAAAAAAATAAATAAACATATATATTTGAAAATTTGATGAACGAACTAATTGAAACAAAGAAAAAAAAAACTTTTTTGTACGAATTTCTCCATTATAGACAAGTGGATGAGAAACGGGTTTCATATTAGAGGGAAAACACTCTCTGAAGGTGCTGTATTTTATTTATTTAGTAAACATTACATTCACTCAACAGAAAATTTCCATTGCAGAGTGAACTGGGAACAAATAATCATTTCACACTTTAAATAAAATTGGTAATTATAAAATATAATACAAATTATGGAATTCATGGAGAGGCCTCCCTTCTAGGATATTCAACAATCATGTTGAATATGGGAAAAAGGTGGTAAAAATAATAGTTGAATTTGTTTTTTTAAATTCAGAATAGGGGTATTCATGACCTTGCGTTTTGTCCTAAATGTCCTAAATCGTTAACAGTTAACGAACGGACCAAAAATAAATTTGTCTTATGTCGTATTTGATGACTATCGGGGAGATCGAACAACGTTCATAACCTACTAAAAGTCTTTTTCTTTTTAAATTTGTCTCACATATCTCATTCATTTTTATTTTTAAATAAATAAATAAATAAGAGAAACAAACAAAACAACACACTAAACACTTGAAAAGAAAACACAAACTGCACAAACACTTTTTAGGTTAGAATATAACTTTGACACTTTCTAAAGGCGGAAATTGATTTACAACATATGACACCGATATAAGAGACCTGTGGCCGTCGTATTTACTATTTAGCAATACGAGAGGTAAATGTCGTATATCGTATACTCAAATAAGACATACGATACGATAGGACGTCGCGTCGTATATACAAGATCATGAATACCCCTAATATGTTTATGGTATCAGAGATTATTTAACAATTATATTTTGTCTGCTGTCACCATTTGGATCGGGAAATTGAACCCAAAATCCTCACCAACAAGCCGAAATATAGATGGACTCTCGCTAGAAAAACAAAAAATGTTTACAAGGAGGTCTCGTTTCGGATTTAATTATATAAATCCATCATCAGTTCTTAAGAGATTATTATCAATCTCAAGGTGTACACCATTGAGATCCAGATAGAGTTGTTATATATTATATAAACATATACAAAATTATATTAAAATACAATATTTGCATATCAGTTGTCAGATGCTCTTCAGTCAACACGGCCAAGTCTCAAATGCATATGATGATGGATTTATATATAAATAATTAAACCCGAAACGTCTTCTAATTGGAGATTTTTATTCGATAGAGGCTCCTTTTTGCCTGACATCCTCTCTTCCTTCATCATCCTTATTGTTAAACATTTGAAGCACTGCCCCCTCTAACCGTTTCGTTTAGAACACATTTTGTGGGGCTGCGCGCAGTCCTGTATCTCCTCTATGGTTAAACGACGTCCTTTCAGGAAAAAGTCTGCTAAGGATTCGGTGGATGGAGCACAACGGGAGTGACTTTGTTATGATGCAACATCCACCTCTGGTTTTCCCACAATTCAGGCCTCTTCCTGCCCCTTTCCAGTTTTCCAAAATGAATGGACGTTGTTTAACCTTAGAGGAGATACAGGACTGCGCGCCGTCCCACAAAATGTGTTCTAAAGGGAACGGTGAATCGCCAGTAGACGGGGCAGTGCTTAAAATATTGTACAATAAGCAATAAAGCTGATACAGCAAAAGTTGTGTTTCTTTTTGTAGACACCTCGTATAATATAGAATGGGATTAATCATTAAATACATGTATTAATAATAAAAAAAACTTTAAAAAAAAATGCTTTTATTTAAATTGAACTAAAAAGAGAGAAATAAATTTAATTTTTCTTGTTAAAATTGTTGAATATTTATGACTTAAAATAAAAGCGTGGGGCGCAGATTGATAGCTTAAGGAATTGTATATACTTAGAGCCTCGGAATCACTTCGAAGTGCCCCACGCTTTTATTTTAAGTAATAAATATTCAACAATTTTAACAAGAAAAATTAAATTATTTCTCTCTCTTTAGTTCAATTTAAATAAAAGCATTTTTTTTTTAAAGTTTTTTTTTATTATATTTTTATTTTAAACTTTTTAGTCTTTTTTATTATAGAGGATTAAAAAAAAGAAGGCAGGATGCGTGAAATAAAGTACCACATTAGTTTGATCAATTTAGCTAAAACCCAACTCACAATTTGCGTCATCAAAAATGACCCTTAAATATCAAATTTCACACCTCTAGCTCATAGGGAAGTGCCTTAAACAAAGACACAAAGCTGGTGATTTTGAAAGAGTAAGTTAAATAAAAGCATTTAATTAAAATAATAATCACATAAATGTCCTTTAACTTTTTCAGGGGGGGTAGCCCCTCCCCCCCCCCTATAATATGAGAATGTTCGTACTTACTTATAGTTGAGCTATTTTCAGAAAAAAGAGTGACTCGTTTTCCAAGTCTCATCGTTCCACCCATTTGGCCATTATTATGTTCGGGCATGTCTATGACAACAGGATGGGGTGTTTCGGGCTCAATTTCTGTAGAATGTGCGTCTTCTAGGTGCAGGACATTACGAGAGAATTCAATTACAGCTGCCTGAAGTCCAAGGCAAATTCCTAGCATTGGCTTATTTGTCTCTCGACACCATTTGCAAGCCAGGATTTTACCTTCAACTCCTCGTTTGCCAAAACCTCCAGGAATGATGACACCACTGAAAAAAAAAGAAAAGAAATTTAAGGCGGAGCAGTTTCGAAGTGGTTACGCATGTTTTTCCCGCTAAGATGGCGTTGTGTGTCATTAAAAGTATGCCCAAAAAATCAAGTAATTCAAAAATTTGCCAAGAGATGTCAGAATGGTAGCTAATAATATTTAATGCATTTGGTTGATTTTCATTCATCTTTTAACAATAAATACTTTATAAATGTTATTATATATTATGTATCTTTTCTAAAAGCATAAAAATATATAAATATAGGCTAATAGGGGATCAGCTGTTAGACTAGCCTGCCATCTATTGCAAGAACGCTGAACTAATTTGATTTGAATTTCTCAATGTGTGATTAATAATAACAATAAATTCATTTTTAAATTTAAAAAAAATTAAAGATTGGGACAGATTGTTTTTTTGTATTTGCTTGATAACAAAAAAATTAATTACGATAATTTTTTAACCGCATTGAAAAATACCTTATAATAGTCTAGTTTTTTTTAAAAGTACGTTTAGACGTCGCCCTTGAACCCCCCTTAATGGAGAAAGAAAAATCAAACATCCGAGTGTTTGTGAAATTCGCCCTCCTCTCATATCCTGTTATTATTAATCGCATATTAATTAAAAAAATTTTTAAATAAGCTTAGAGGATTTATTTAAAAATTATTATATGTGACAAATAGTTCAGCATTCTTGCAATAGATGGCAGGCTAGTCTAACAGCCGATCGCTTATTAGCCTCTATTTATATATTTTTTATGCTTTTATAAAAGATGAATAATATATAATAACATTTATTGTTAAAAGATCAATAGAAATCCACCAAATGCATTAAATATTATTAGCTACCATTCTGACATCTCTTGGCAAATGGATGTTTTTTGGCTTACTTTTTAAGACACCCTCCTCCCGGCAGAAACAAGCGTAACATCTAACCTTAACGGACACACCCCTGTCATCAAAAAGTAGTAAGACTTTTGAAATAAAACAAACGGTTAAATAAAGATTTTTCCAAATTTATTTCATCCCCTCCCACACTTATGCCAACATTTTTTCCAATTTACGAAACAATTGTTATACCAGATTCCCGAGATGGCCTTTAATTCCTTCAGCGATGCGGCTTTTATCTCGTCAATCGTGTCAAAACGATGGCCGCTTCAGTTTGGGAAACAGCCAGAAGTCCGACGGAGCCAAATCAGGCGACTATGGCTGTCAAGGGACGATATGAGAGGAATTTTTGGCGAAAAAGTCACGAAGAAGATGATCCGTATGAGATGGTGCATTATCGTGGTGGAAAAACCACAATTCTGGTCTCTTTTTGCGTATGGGCTCACGCAAACGACGCATAACACCCAAACACATGTAATAAAACAGTTTGACCAGGCGGAAGGAATTCACTAAACCTTTTGGGTGGTTTTTTCGGTCTCGGCTTACCTTTGACACGATATTCGCTCGATTGAGCGGTTGTTTCCATGTCTCATCCCCCGTAATAATGCGTTTCATCACGTCCTGATAGTCAGAAATCATTTAATTGCACCCGACGCTCTTTTTCGAAGATGTGATTTTGGTACCAAACGAGATGAGGCCCAACTGGTCTTTCAAAATCGATTGTATGGAGCCAAATGATATTTTGGTCATGTCTACAAGATCTCTAATTGTAAGACGACGATTTTTCAGCACTAAATTTTGAATTTCCTTGACGTCATTCACATCAGTAGACGTCAAAGGACGTTCATCGTCATCAACGCGTTCTCTCCCTTCTTTGAACAATTTATACCAATCAAAAACGCTGGCACGGGACATGGTATTATAGATATCGTTTAGAAATATTAAAATAAAAAAAATCTTTAATATCAATAAAGTGGTGACAAAGCCATTTATTTAAAAATTAACGTCCAAATAGTTGAGCACTCTTGCAAAAGATGGCAGGCTAGTCCTACAGCCGGCATTATCAGATCACTTATGAGCCTACATTTTTAGGCTGTTATAAGTGATATATAATAATATTTATAAACTATTCATTCTACATGAGATTAAATATAGCCCTACTATCCTGCCATCTGTTGGCAAATTTTCGTAATAGTTGGGCTTTTTAAGACCTCTAACGCCATCTTAGCTGCAAAAACATGCGAACAGTTTTGCCTCTAGACGCGAAAGTGTAATAAACACAGTCTAAATGTTAGATAAGAACTCAAAAGACTTGCCTGCTTTCACAAAGTTGTTTCCAAGCTTCATGATAAACCACCGGATTTTTTTCTTGCGTTTCTTTTTCAAGATGACACGAATCAATATACTAAAACAAATAAATGGATTCAAATACATATATGAACATTTTAAAAATTTAATAAAATATTTACTTTTAATTCCAATTTATACCCAGCCTGAATACATGCGTGTTGGAGAGCTTTTGTTACCGAGGCATACGAATCTTCTAGTTTTGTATATTTGCCCACAAGAGAAATTTGAACTGATTTCCTTCGGGTGTCGTATCTAGAAAAAAAATTATTTTAGTATTTTAAGAATAATAAAAAAACAGTTTAGCTTATTTATTTATTTTAATCGGAGATGATTTTTAGAGGCAGGGAATCAAAAACTACTCAATTAATAAAATAGGCCGATCACACACAGCATACAAGGTCGGAATTTGAAGACCCTAAATATTATTTAAACCAAGTTCAGTTAAAAAATGTAAAAATTATATCTGATTTAGGTATATTTTTTGATTCAAAATTAAATTTTAGTCATCATATCACCATAATTGGCTAATGACTGTTACAAAATGCTTGGTTTTTTTAAACGATCCACAAGACACTTTAATAATACCGAAACAATATCTCTATTATATAACTCCCTTGTTCGTAGTAAATTGGAATATGGTTCTCAGATATGGGATCCATATCAGATAGAATATAATAAAAAGCTAGAGACTATCCAGAATCATTTCTTAAGATATTTATATTTAAAAAAAAATAAAGTTATCCACGCAACAGACCATCTAAGAACAATATTTAACTATAATAAATTAGATAGAAACTAGGAGAAAATGTAACAAATTAATTCTAATTTTTAAACTACTGAATAATAGATTGTCCGGTGTTTTTGGAATCGCTATCATTTAGAGTACCAAGACCAAATAACCGAGGTTTTGATCTTTTCTGCATTCCAAAGCACAAAACCACCCACCTCATTCAAACAATCTCCATTAATTTCATCAAGGTGTTCAATGATTTTGATATATTTTTTCTTTCGATCAATGAATATAAAAAAATTTGTTTTTCAAAACTTTGATTTTAGAAGATTTTGATTAATAACTAAAATAATTAATTAATTAAAAAACATAACTGTACTTTTAATTTTTTTTATTTTGTTTTATCAGGGCTGATTTAGAGCATAGGCTCTCTAGCCCTTAGTATTTGTAAATATATTATTGTAATATTTAATTCAAATAAATAAATAAATAAATAAATTTCGAATTTGAGGAAGAGAACGTAGAGCAGGCCTTTGAATGCCAAAACCGCAGGAGACGACGAACCGGAGGAAATTTATTTGTCCATCTTGCGCTTGCATATTAAATTGATGCATATAGATGTCATAAAGATGTGTTTTTTTACTTTCTCTTACCTCTATATATATTCTGTATGTTAATATATAAAGAGAAAAAGTATTGGATTCATTTCAAAAATTCGATTTTGATTGTTATACACGTTTTGGGGTCCCCTGAAACCAAAAAAGTGGTTTTCCCGACATGGCCTGTCTGTGAACAATGTATTTCAAGAACGAAAAAAGCAGGGAGTTGAAATTTTATATAATTAGCCAATGAGTAACTGTAAAGTACTGATGTACTTTTTCAGTTTTTTTTCGATTTTCTCAAAATTCGCTCTAACGATTTTTTTTAATTTAATTCATAAATCAATTATTTTTTAGATGCTCTTTAAAATGTATATTCTCATTTTGCCGTTGAAATCTTCTCAAGACCACTTTACTCTTATACAGTGAGGGACAATATTAAGTCCCACCCATGCGTTTTCTACTTGTGATTATTTCATTGTTTTTAAAAAAAAATTATATATTTTTTAATAGAAACTTTCATGGTTCAAACCTGGAAAATTTCCAATAAAGATTTACATTTTCTTTTTTAAAAACAATGAAATAATCACAAGTAGAAAACGCATGGGTGAGACTTAATATTGTCCCTCATTGTACTCCATAGGAAAGATAGGAGAAATGGTTGTCATGGTAACAAAATATAAATATTTTCCCATACTTATAAATTTTACATCTTGAATTCTAAAGGTGCGTACACATCTGCGCTCTGCTCCGCTCGCGAGCAGTTCGCGGCTCGTGTTCGTTGCTCGTCCCATGTTCGTTGAAATTATTTATTTTGACGAACCTGCCGCGATCCAAAAAGATGGATCGCGGCGAGGATCTCAAAACAACGAACATGGTGCTCGCGAGCGGAGCAGAGCGCAGATGTGTACGCACCTTAATATAACGGCCGAAATTAAATATATGTCGTCACAAAAAATCTGGTGTGGCAAGGACAGAACACAACTTTCTATTACCGAAAGTAAGAGAAAGTTGTGTGCTGTGCGCCCAGTTACACCAGATTTTTAAAAAATATCCTTTATTTAATGTGATTAAATTTTTTTCGAAAACCAAAAAAAAAGGGCTTCTATAATTTGTAGATATTTTAAATAGTTTTAATTAAAGAAAAATTTGAGGTCAATGGCTTCAAAATTGTGGCCGCAACCTCTCAAAATCAGCACCTCGAGACCCGCTAGCAAAATCTGCACTATCTCTCTTCTACAGGTATTACCATGGTCAATGCTCTGCCGAATTAAAATCAATTATCCCACCCAATGCAACATATTCACGGAACACAAGAGAGGCATCTTCCCAGCATCCCTATGCTGTTCAGATCACGACTAACAGAACAAAACAATTTCATTCTTCCTTTGTCCCCATGACCTCCCGTGATTGGAACAAGCTCCCTGCGTCTATCTTCCCCAAAACCTACAATCTTCAGACTTTCAAGTCTAACCTCAACAGGCATCTTCTCAGTTCCCGCAGTTGAGTTTCCCCTTTATGCTTCTCCTTTTGTTTTTATTTTCTTCCTGGCTGCATGTGACTATTGGTCATTATAGGTCTTCGGACCTTATGCACCCATTCCAAAAAAAAAAAAAAAAAAAAAAAATGCCTTGATAGCCGATTGAGTCAAGTTTTGTTATCTGCTCACATCCTGCTTGGGTTGGTTATCAGCTCAGATTAAAATAAAACTGATTAACGGCTTTTTTGTTCTAATCCTTTACAATGGAATATTATGAATACCTTTCAGCAAGTTCTTTCCATTTTCTCATATATTTTCGTGGAGGTGGAATTTGAATGCCCAAAGATAAGTGTTTGTTGAGTAATTCAACAATTCCTTGGCTCTCCATTAAAATTGGCACACGATAGATACTCGAGACATCGTGGATGCAAATTACCTAAAAAAGAGAATTATTTATTAATAGAGGAATAAAACGAAACGATTTTGTAACAACTTACATGTTCGGGTGGGACATTACAAAAATTGGAAATTTTCTCTTTGACTGTATCCCCAATTGGGTTTTCACTTCTACAAACAATAATATCAGGCGAAAGACCCAACGATCTTATCTCTCGAACACTTGCTTGTGTCGGTTTAGTTTTGGGCTCTCCAGTTGATTTTGGCTAAAAAAAAAAAAAAAAAAAAAATTATTTCAAATTATATTGAAATAGAACAAATTTGATTGATTTTTTTTGTTTTACCTCTGGAACTAGTGATACATGTACAAAGCAAATATTTTCTTTTTTAACTCTAAATTGAAATTGTCTAAAAGCTTCGACAAAAGGCATTCCTTCGATGTCTCCGATAGTTCCGCCTAATTCCACGATGCACACCTAAATATTGAAAATAAATAAAAGTTTTGACATTTTGCACGCGCGTGACGTGACGGGTGTAATTACTGTATTTACCTGGGGAATCGTTCCATCTTGGGAGACGGGCTGATGGGCGACTTTTTCAACCCATTCTTGGATTGCGTCAGTGATATGAGGAACAACTACAATGAGGGAAGAAATTATATAGAAGCGCACAGATGTGTTCTGTGTCGAGATAAATTTAGTATATTAAAATTGACAAACTTGGGCAAATTTGGAGAGAATCGAAAAAAAAAATAAACTGAAAAAGTACATCAGTAAAGTACTAGTATTTTTTGGCCGATTTTGTTCAAAACATCCCAGAGGGGTAGTTAACTTAATATCCAATTTCAATCTCCTAGTTCTTTTCGTTCTTGAGATATTTTGTTCACAGACAAACAGATAAATTTTGCGGACCCGCTATTTTGAACTCAGGGGACCTCAAAACAAGTATTTCATTCAAAATCTCTCGACCAGGTGTATGCATAACTTTTTCCCGTTTTTTTTTTTTTTTTTTTTTTTTTTTTTTTTGGTAATGAAACACATAATATTTAAGGGAAATTAATTTATTTTATTCAAAATATTGGCCAACAGCTTGTACTACACAGTTCAGGTAAATCATGCCAGAAAAACCGCTTGCCTTTCGTCGACCCAGAAATTGCTGAACTGTGGCTCTGCGAGCGCGTTTCCGATTGACGCGAAGAGGTGAAAGTTAGATGGTGCCAGATCTGGAGAGTACAGCGGGTGCAGAAAGATGTCCCATCCAAGCGAAGCGATTTTAACATGTCTTTCTCTGGTTTTGTCGTCATTGTCGTGTAACAAAATCACTTTGCCTTGTCTCTTGGCCCATTCCTCGAAAACGACTGCTGATTGTTTCCTGTGACACATTTAATGCTTTTGTCAATTGTTGGCGGGTTTGAGTTGGGTCAACATCCAATAATTCTTGCAATTGCTCGCCTTTCACGTTGAAATCACCACTTTTAAATTTTCGAAAGTATATCTCATATGTTCTAACCGATGAAGCGGGTTCACCGAACAAACGATGACTTTCAACAGCCTTTTTGTTGTGATGAAATAAGAAAATCATATCGTGCCGCGCGAATATTCCTTTTCAGGCACAAAATTCGACAGGATCACTGAACGATAAAACAAAGGCGGCTAGTTTTTGGCTTAAACTGGAAAAGACTTATGCATACACCTGATATATATATATATATATATATATAGAAGAGAAAGTAAAAATGACATACAAAAAGGTCAGACGTATTGTTACTTAATGTTAAATAAGAAATAATAATTGAAAAAGAAAGAAATATATATATATATGATTACATATTTGGTTTGATTTTTAAAACTTTCTAAAAGCAAATCGAAATATTGAGCTTGTTCATTTTTGGAGAAACTAGCTCAAACTTGTTTGGGGTACTTTCGACAATATTGAACCAAATTGACAAACAATGCAAATTAAATTGTTGACAACAATTACCTTGTACAGTTTTGCCTAGATAATCTCCTTTTCTCTCCTTATTTATCACATGTTGATAGATTTTCCCAGTTGTTATATTATTATCTTTATGCAACGTAATGTCAAGAAATCTTTCGTAATTTCCTAAATCTAAATCAACTTCTGCTCCATCGTCGAGAACATATACTTCACCTAAAATTATAATTAACCGGTAAATAAATGTATAAAAGCAAACTTGGCTATATATATATATATACATACCATGCTCATATGGTGAGAATGTCCCAGCATCAATATTAATATATGGATCAATTTTAATTGAAGTTACATTTTCTTTACAGCATTTTAATATAGTACCAAAAGAACTTGCGATAACTCCTTTGCCAACTCCACTAATTACACCTCCTGTTACAATTATATATTTCATTTTACAAAAAAGTTTATAAAAATAAAATGTAAAAATGATAGTCAATTAAAATGGATTGAGTTTATAAAAACGTAAAACGAATTTATGTAATATATTATAAAATAGAACTGTTTTTTAAAACATGTGGTTATTTTAACTTTTGGAGGGTGATAAAACCAATGATAAAACCATAGATAATATAGATGGGAAAGCCTGTCAAACTCGTCACAACTGCAACAACAGACGCCTGTTAGCGCTAGAGTCGCAAAGTGACGTCATTCGTGAATTGGCTCCGCCCTTCACCGCTACGCCCTTTTGCCCCCCACGTGTTAATGTAAAAATATCAATTTTTTTCTGAAAATGAAAATATAAAAACATCTTGAGTAAAGACGTATTTATATAGGTCTATAAGGTATAAACAATAAGACAACAATAAGGTATAAACAATAAGACAACAATAAGTTATTATGGTTAAAGAGTTGAAATTTTTATTTTTGCTTCATCAAAATACACATGGTTTTTTCGCCATCTTAAGTCATATAGACATTAAAACATACATAAAAAATATTATATATTATTATGATACATATTATCCACACATTATTTGCACTATTTGGTATCCAAATAAATTAACAAGTTAAAAAAAAAATTAATAATTTAGCTAAGGTCTTTAATTGATAAATAGAATATATTACTTATAGTACACATTTTCCACGGTAAATAAACCACAACTTGAGCTTGGGAAACGATGCAATCTTCTTTCCTTTCCAAATTTCTTGCACACATAAGATTTAAACACCATTTTGATGATAATAATAATATGAAATTAATAGGCACGAGTTATGATGTTTTGCAACGCTTTTCAAGTAGAAGTAGTAAGGGTATGCTGGTGGCACACGAATCAAACAAACACCATAGATAATATAGATATGCAACAAGGGGGTTTTGACAGTTATGTGCTGCCTGGCTGATTCTCAGAATTTTACCTCCAGGGGCGTGGCTTTAAATGGGCGCTTGGTTTGAAAATTCTCTTCCTGCTGCTACTACTACTACTACTACTAATAATAATAATAATAATACTATTTCGTGTTGCTCTACAAATGTACCTGAGCAGTGAAGGTTTTGAATCTTCAATTTTTTTATTATGATTATTATTATTATTGGTTTCTTATAAAAAATTCAATTCGTTTTTTAAATACATTGTTTACACAACCAATAATAATTAATCATTAAAAAAAATGAAAATTCAAAAACTTTAGTGTTCGGATACATTTGTGAGGATTATGATATTTAAATATAGGAATGTGATTATTTTGTATTATATATTTATATAAAATACTTTTTATATTATGGCAATGGTAATGTTTGATGAGATAGATATGGAGAAGAAAAAGGTGTATATAATGGAAAAAAATTTAATTATTTAAAACAAAATATATTTTATTCGACTAAAAAAAAAAAAATATATATATATATATAAAAGATGAAATATTTGTTGGAATTGTCTTTATCATTAAAAATGGGTAAGACAGGATTTAATCTATTATGCTTTTTGAAAAAGATAACTTTATTTTATATAAGGAGAACAAAATTTATTCAAAAAGTCTGCCATGCTTTGTTGTTAATCAGCCGTTAATAGGATTTTAGCCATCCATTTTCTGCATAACGAATATAAGGTGGTTGGTTGAAATTTGCTATTAAAAACTCGTAAAAGAAAATAACAAATTATTATTTTCTTACCTCGGGATCCCTTGGAAAACGATGCAAACGAGTTTCTTTGCTTGTATTTTTGCAAGAGCGAACACAACATACGAAAGGCATTGCTCTAGAAAAACGTAGGAAAAAAAATCCTAATTGTATCGAGATATATATTCAAAATAATACCAATCTATTGATGAATTGAATTAAATAGAGACGTGGTTTAAATGGTCACTGATTGTGCAAAAGACCTCAAAAAAAAAAAATTATATGAAAAATATTGTTACTAAAAAAAAAAATTTATTAGAAATAAATATCACACAAGCTGAAAAAAAAATCGTTAATAAATATAGCTGAAAAAAATAATTAATAAATATATAAAAAAATATAATAAATAAAAACAATAAAATGAAAAAATGTAAAAAATATTTTCATCAACAAACGGAAAGAAAATGTTATAACACGTGGAGAACTTTTTCTTAGGTGCTTGTATATTGCTTTAAGTTAATAGCCCAGTCAAAATAGACATTCCAGTTTGCATTAATTCCCAACAAGCTGGATTTTTGTGCAGGTCTTGAATACGTCATTACAAATGATATGTCAAAAGTCCCCATCGATCCCGCTTGTGCGTTGTTTTTTATTCGAGGTCAAAGGTCACAAATTTGCGTTTTTTGCGTATATCTCTGAAACAACGAGAGCTATCGAAAAATGGTTTAGACAAAGTTTGTAGATCGTAAAATTGTCTACAAAAAATATCTCAACACTTTTTCTTCTACAAAGCCTCGCTTTCGAGATATCGTGACTTTAGAGCGCAGAAAAGTCGTACTTTCGACTATATGCACACATTTCCGCACCACCTCTGAGGTAGTGTACACGGCGCTTTTTTTTTAACGTGGTTTCCCCAGTAGGAATACTCCACAATATATTTTGATCGAGGGAATGTAATGGGACACTATTTTATTGATGAAATTTTTTTTTTATTTAATGTCGCCTCATATATTATTCCTTCATGCGATAACTGGCTGCGATACGACATAGCAATTTTCAAAAGAGGCAAAAATACAGTATTCAAATTGTTTGAAAAACGTGAAGACTTGATTGATAACGCAAAAGTATTTACAAATATTAACTCGTCAGCAGATGTTATCCTCACCAATGGAATTCGTGTTCTCCTTGCTATGTATGGAGCTCCAAAAAAAATGGAATCGATAGACAAGTATAGATATTTGAGTTTTGTGAAAAATACAAAAAACAATAAGAGAGTGCAGTTATCTTGTCTCCCTCCAACATCTGCTTCTGCTAATCAACACTTGTTTCGTGTGTTCTACCAAGTGCAAGTGTGGCTAGGCAATGATCTAAATCCTGAAGATTGGGGCTGGAAATTGATGAATAATAGTTTGGAGCCAATCCAGACTTTACTGCCACCTGCTCCAGAAAAATTACTCAATACAATTTTTTGTAATTGCAAAAAAGGCTGCACAAACAATTGCGGGTGCAGAAAAGTTGGATTGTATTGTTCATCGGTATGTACCAATTGTCAAGGCCAATCTTGCACCAACATTGAATCAAATACAACAGATGAAGATTGTTTCGAAATTGATGAGGATATAACTGATATATCTCTCTTCTTGGAGCAGTCTACACAAATCGAGCAAGAAGAGGAAGAAGACAGTGATGAAGAAGAAACGAGTGACTATGAAGAATTTGATGTTGAATGATGATGTAATTTTCTTGCTGTTAAAATTTTCATTAAATTTAAATAAAAAAAAAAATTTCATCAATAAAATAGTGTCCCATTACATTCCCTCGATCAAAATATATTGTGGAGTATTCCTACTGGGGAAACCACGTTAAAAAAAAAAAGCGCCGTGTACACTACCTCAGAGGTGGTGCGGAAATGTGTGCATATAGTCGAAAGTACGACTTTTCTGCACTCTAAAGTCACGATATCTCGAAAGCGATGCTTTGTAGAAGAAAAAGTGTTGAGATATTTTTTGTAGACAATTTTACGATCTACAAACTTTGTCTAAACCATTTTTCGATAGCTCTCGTTGTTTCAGAGATATACGCAAAAAACGCAAATTTGTGACCTTTGACCTCGAATAAAAAACAACGCACAAGCGGGATCGATGGGGACTTTTGACATATCATTTGTAATGACGTATTCAAGACCTGCACAAAAATCCAGCTTGTTGGGAATTAATGCAAACTGGAATCATAATTTAGTCTATTTTGACTGGACTATAACCTGGTCGGAACAGATTGGCGACTGGAGAATTTGTTACCCCCACCATCACAGCAGAAGCGACACTAGCGCTTACCTAGATCTGGAGGTTTTTTGGTTGTGACGTCACTTTTTGTTTAGAACTGTCAAACCTTGTGAGTTGCAACCCCCTGACAAACACAATGTGACAAGTGTACTGCCGCTAGCATGCCGATTTGAGTATAGTGGGCGGAGCTACCGAATCTGGGACTGCGACGCTAGCGCCTCTTACCTCTGGCGTTAGCAACTTTTCTTATGTCAAATCCTGTGAGTTACAACCCCATGGATAAAACAATCAAGCGCTAAGCAAAGCATATATATATATATATCACAGAGTATATAAAGAGAGAACGTTCAGAAAGTAAAATCTTTATTTTTTAGCGCCAAACATTCAAAAATTTATTTATTTTTCTCTTTTCTTCATTTTAAAAAAATAATAATAAATAAATGAATTTATATTATATAACTTTATGCAAGAATTTAGCTTTCACTAAAGCAGGTAATTTAAAAAAGAATTTTTTACTGAATCTCGTATTAAAAAAACATGTTACAATTTCAGAAAGTAAAAAGAAATGTTGAATTTTATTAAATATGCTTCAGGTAGCCTCCTAACAAATGTTAGAGTTTTTTTAAGCATTTATTCTTTAATTTTCTATAAAAATCTTTTATATTATATTTGTCATTTTAATATACCACCCTGATTTGATTGCAATAAATTTCATTTTTATTTTAAAAATAACCGCCTAAATCAAGAAAGCAGTATTTGTCAAATACCTGGTCAAATATTAAATTAATAAAATTACTCTTTCTGTTTAAATAAATAACAAAATTGTATAAATTACTAAATTTTATATTTAATAACGTAACGTTAATTTATATTTTTTAATAAAAATATTTTTTTTTTGCATATTTGTTTTGATAACCAACACGAGTCTCTTTCATAAAATTTTTTCTTTCCAAGCACGAGGTGGTTAAAAAAATTTCTATTTTCTAATATGTTATAAATTTGATAAATCTTCTTCAAAATATTTTTTTATATTTAGTTAATTTATTAATATCACATAATCTTTTTTACCAGGAAACCAAATAACAAGTAGTTAATAACAATGTAAGTACGGTATTATTTTCTAATTATATTCATCTTATTTTAGTTAAATCATGGGGGCATATAAATATATCCAAGAACTCTATCGCAAGAAGCAGAGCGATGTTATGCGATTTTTGCTTCGGATTCGATGCTGGCAATACAGACAATTGACAAAATTGCACAGAGCTCCACGGCCATCTAGGCCTGACAAAGCCAGAAGATTGGGCTACAGAGCTAAACAAGGTATCCGATAAGAATTTAAACCTTCAAATCATTTCTTACTGGTGTTAATTGAATCCTAAATTATATATACATTTTCTAAATTTAAACTAGAGTACAATTTTCTGTCTGCTTTTATAAATTGAGAGATTCCTGCTTCTATTCAATGGGAAAACTTCTTCCAAAATCATAGAAAACATTCATTAAAGTTATTTGTAAAGTTATAAACTTAGTAAGATTTAAACTTTCGACCGTTGGTTCTCGTGGAAACATTTTGTAAATTAAAATTAAATATACAAATTCCATTAGAATGTAATCACTTCTGATGATGACAAGGAATTGTCGAAATACGTATCAAGTGTTAATTTTTTAATTTTTAAAATCTTTAAAACAAATAATCTAGTGTTGAATTTGTATAATTAATTTTAATTTGTAAACTTAGGTTCGGATCTGTTTTTGATGAGTTCGATTTTGATGGTAAAAAAAAACAAACAAACAAACAAGCTACTCATTTTGCACATAGGGAATAGAAGTTTATTTCAACATCGGGTCAGAGCTAAAAAGCTCCATTTGCCATCTATATAAGAATACATTTCAGGATTCACTCCATGACAATACCGGTACTTATTTTTAAGGGGCCCTTACACGATCAATCATACTGACAGTATCTGAGCTGATTGGCGTTTTGATTGAACGTGTATGGGCAAGACTGAAGACTGATGGCCGTTTTCTTTTTGTTTTTTTATTGTTACTTAGTGGCAGGGAACAAAGTTAGTTTAGTTAAGAAGAAAAATTAGTGGCTTCCCACAGTCGAATGAGCTAAAAAGAACTTTATTCTGACTTGTAGTCTGAATGCTAAGTGTAAAATTATACTTGAATGAAGAAAATACTGACGATCGGACTGATTCACTCAGACTGACAGTATGATTGATCGTGTAAGGGCCCCTTTACATCAAATATTACAAAAGTATATGCAGTGAAGTAAAATTTAATACAAAGAGAATGCTAAGAATGAGTGTCTTTCAGACTTAATACTTGATTAAGGTTTGTCCGCACTATGCTCGTGTTTGCCTTGCTTCCTAAATACACATTCTTTATTTTGTTTATTTATTTATGGTTAAAAGATAGCTTTTTGCGGTATATAAACAGAACTCACTATGTCATTCACTTCAGGCCGTTTTTAGGGGCCCTCACACTTGCAAAAATGTCGTTCAAAATTTTGAAAGGTCGTGAACCCTTCACACTACACAAAAGTTTAGTACAAAAATTCATTTTAGCCTTCGGGCCTTGGTGCAGTGGGTTGCGTGCTGGCCTTTTATACCAAGGGTCCCGGGTTCGGATCCCGTCTCATGCGGCAATGGCAATTTATTTCAAACGAATTGGCTACCAATCCAGGTGAAATAAATAGAGACGGGGTCTAAATGGCCTTCGGTCCCGAAAAAGACCTTAAATGAAATTTAAAAAAAAAATTTTTTGATGAATTGTTGAGTTTGATGGCTGTAGATATTCAATTGGGAGAGGACGGGAGCCTTCCCGGGACAAGTAAAAATAAAAAACGCTATATTCTGTCGCCGACGTTTCGAGCGCTAGTCGCACTCATCTGCAGGGCAAGTAGAATTGTCAAAAATAAGTACAGGTGGCGCGGTACAGTATATAAATATCATGCATAAACATGTCTGTATAATTTTGCATCGTTACAAAAAGAGCAATAAACAAGAACCATTCAATATCACTTGCGATTCCAATATAGTTTTGTTGAATGGTTCTTGTTTGGGCCCACATATTCCACCCTCCCCCCCCTCGATACAATCGAGTAGGAAAGACTGTTCGTCTCCCTTCCCTGATTTATTTATTTATTTATTTTTTTTTTTTCATAGTCTTCAAGTGTGCTAGCGACGAAGGCTCTTGACAGAATGAAGAAATTTCGCGCAAATTTTTGTCAGCCTGCTCACACTAACTTTCATGCTTCAAAATTTTGAATATATCGGCAAAAACTATTTATTTTTTTTAAATTGATTGAAGGAATCAGGATGTCACAGCCACTCTTGTTGAAGGGGAGTGTGTATGTATATATATCAATTAAAACATGATTTTAATTTAATCTCTGAAAATAAAAATTTATTAAATTAAAAAAATGTTTTAATTGATATATATACATACACACACCCCTTCAACAAGAGTGGCTGTGACATCCTGATTCCTTCAATCAATTAAAAAAAAAAAATGTCTACACAGCAAGAATCCTTAGATGACAAAATATTTTAACTCGTTTTGAAAATTTTTGAATGCTCGCTTTTTTGTGCAAAAATTGTCGCACATGCAAAAACTTTGCACACATTTTGGAAGAGGTCAAAAAATTTTTAAATGGCATTTAAGGCCAATTTCCACTAGATCGTGCCCATGCCGGCGTTAATCGCTCAAACAGTCTAGGTATTTAAATAGCATTGGAGAACGGCAGGGGCACGGCACGTCTAGTGGAAATTGAAACGCCCTCCAATGCTATCTAAATACCTAGACTGTTTGAGCGATTAACGCCGATGGCAACGCACGGCAGCGGCACGCCCTAGACCTTTAAACTTTGAACCCCCACTCTACCCTAAAATAATTGATTTGAATTGTTTATGACCGAATCAAAGCCGAAAGTTCACTAGTAGTTTTAAGGACCGAAACGGTCCAATTCGGGACCCCTGCAAGTTGTTTTATATCATGTGCGAAGGCCCAAGCCACGCTCCAAATGGGCCAAAATTTCTAGAATTTGTAAATAATGAAGCTCAATTTTTCAAACTTTACTCGTATTTATTTTTGAAATAATGTTCCACCTGCTGTCTTGTTGTTTTTTAATGTGACTATCACCTATTGAGACACACAATAATTTTATTTATTTTATTTTATTTTTGTTAGATTCAATCTGAATAGTACGTATTTTTTCCCCAGGTTATGTTATTTTCCGCATTTCTGTACGCCGAGGAGGTCGAAAACGGCCTGTCCCCAAGGGCGCTACTTATGGCAAACCCAAAAGCCATGGAGTCAATCAGTTGAAACCGACTAGAAACCTCCAATCGGTTGCCGAGGTAATTATTCATCGAATCTGTCAAAACATATAAATATATATGATGATCAAGCATAGGCGTAGCCAGAAATTTTTTGATGGGGGGTTTAGGATTATTTCTCCCCTCCCCCCCTCCCGACTAATAGGGCAGTATAGGGCGTCTAATGAAATATATGACTGGCAACTTACCCCACCTTCGCTTCGCTCCCCCCCCCTGGACCAACCCTCGAGGTGGCTCGGGCCCGCCCTTTCTTAATTAAGTGCCACAATTTTTCAATCAACTTGTATCATGCAATAAATTCTTAATTTTATGTATAAGGGCCTAAAGTACCGAGGTGTCCCTCAAATTGTTTCTATTGACCAGTCCCATCTCAGATCTCAATCAGAACAGATCAAATCAGAGTTCAATTTTTGCTTTAAGAAAAAATAAATAAAAAATTTATTTATATAATAATTTTTATTATTTTTCATTTGCGAGATTTAATCAATTTTAAGCGGCTTTAATTTTTTATAAAGCATAACAAAAATCAATTCTTTTCAATTGAAAAATTCTGAATTTTTTCGAATTTTTTTGCGTTTTATTTAATTTTTTTTTTTTAAGCTAGAGAAAATTATTATAATTTACTTTCTCTTACCCTATATATGAAATATATAGAGAGAAAAAGTATTTTGTATTATAGAGCTTAAATATCTAGTCATGGTTTGGGTCCAATGGGGGGGGTTTGAACCCCCAAATCCCCCCCCCCCCCGTGGCTACGCCTATGTGATCAAGTTATAATAATGAAATTATATGATTATTATTTCTTCCTTGGATGTCTGAAAAGAATCTTAATATTTTTCTAATAATGTCAGCGGAGAGTTTTTTTTTTTTAAATATTTTTTGATAACTTTTCAGGAACGAGTTGGCCGACGATGTGGAGGACTCAGAGTTCTTAATTCATATTGGGTGGCCCAGGATTCAACATATAAATATTATGAAGTCATTCTCGTCGACCCATCACATAAGGTATCTTTGGCACGAAAACTTTTATATTATATAATATTTAATTTGAAGAGAAGTTGCTGTTGATGTTATGGAATGGAAAAGTCCACATAGTCCCCATGTCGGTTCAGGCATTTGTCCCATCTTGGCACCGCTGCTGTAGAAGTCGGCCGTCTGACTACGCACTGTTGTCTTGACTTGGTCGTCGCATCTCACTTGTCAAAGCAAGACACCATTCTCCATTTATGTTGGCTGTATTTCCCTGTGGATCTCGATGGGCGTTCGTCTCTTACTCCATAGAAAACGGATCACTCCATTGCGTGGACGCAATTGTTTTAGTTGTAGTTGTTTAGTGCCGAGATGGGGCAAATGCCTGCGTCCAGCAGCGCTGATGCCGCTGAACCGACACGGAGACTATGTGGAAAAATAGTGAAAGTAGAATGTATATGTGGTTGTTTCATCATTTGGCCGAAAGAAATAGGAGCTAAGACTTTTTGATATGCCCTCTTATATATATATATATATATATATATATATATATATATATATATATATATATATAGTTCCGGGTTGACCCAGCCAGATTGATAAAATTGGAAAAATCTAAAAATGTACTCGAGGGGCGCAATTTGATTTATAGGAAAATATTTAAAATTTGAAAGCAATTGTAACAAAATCTCATGCACCAGGTAGATACATTCTAGGTTTAATAATAATATGACAATTATATATATTTTCTTTATTTCAGAGCATATAGAGGCTAAAAAGTTTGCGCACAAATCACTTGTTTCGGCGAACTAACGCCTTCAAATTTGTAATTGTATTCCAGTTAATGTGGCTCTGATGAAGGCGTTAGTTCGCCGAAACAAGTGATTTGTGCGCAAACTTTTTAGCCTCTATATGCTCTGAAATATAGAAAAATATATATATAATATAATTGTCATATTATTATTAAACCAAGAATATATCTACCTGGTGCATGAGATTTTGTTACATAATACGGGTTGACACTAAAATAATAGAGAAATTGTAACGAGACAACTTGCTCTTCAATGGAAACATCAATAAAAACATCAAAATAAGAAATAACAGTCCAGGGAGCGATTTGAGGAATAGCAACATTAATGAGTGGATACTTAGAGGAGACAGTGAGTGCCTCATAAGAAAACTTTAATATGAGTTGCCCAGGCGATGGGCGACCTGGAGACATTTAAAAATTATTATTTTCAATAAAATTAATTAATAATAATCAAAAATTAGTATTTTAATGATATATTCTCCTTAAGTGGTGTTACTGAAGTTGGTTTATTCACAGAAAAAAAGACGCTATATCTTCAGCAATTTTTATTAATTATATCAAGGCAATATTTCCAGATATTTCGGAGACACTATCGGCACTCCTTCTTCAGTGGATTTCACCTCATTCACCACATTGCTTCCAAGCGTTATAAGGGCCGTAATGTCGTGAAATCCACTGAAGAAGGAGTGCCGATAGTGTCTCCGAAATATCTGGAAATATTGCCTTGATATAATTAATAAAAATTGCTGAAGATATAGCGTCTTTTTTCTTTTAATGATATCATTTAAATAATAGGTATTTTTCTACTAATTGGCCTTTTTGACATTATTAAATTAAATACATTATAAGTAATTATTGACATAAAAATTAAATTTACGAAATTGCACATTAATTTAAAATTTAAATATTCGTGGATATATTCTAAATGTGTGGGACCAGGGTCAAGAGAGGGAGGAATTGGCCAGGAGACAAGCCCACTAGGCTTTGGCCATTGTAAAAATCTTTAAAACGAATTGGAAAAAAATATGGGGAATGACTTCCCCGAGACTTTCTCGTATATTCTTTTGGAATTACGTCTGGGTGTGTGTGTGAACACGATTGCTTAAAAACCAAAGCAGTTAGATCGATGAAATTTGGTATATGCTCCTTAAACTAAAATTGTAGATTTCTATCAACTTTTGGAGTAAATACGTCACTTGGAAGTAGTAATCTTTACTTAAAAAGTTTTTTCAAAAAATTTGAAATTTTCAATTTTTTTGTTATATTATGATAAATAAAATACTCTATTTTAAAAGTTTTTATTCTTTGACATTTTTCGAAAACTGAATAGTTTTTGAAATAATCAAAGAAGAAATAGAAAAATATTCGTTAATTTTGATAAAAAATCAAAACAAAATCATACAGGTGTCATTAAAAAAAGGGCAAATATAAACAAATT
>JAKCPI010020600.1:0-55249 GCA_023213315.1 Euborellia annulipes
AACTTTCTCTTACCTTCGGTAATCGAAAGTTGTAATTACTGTAATGCTTGTGACACCAGATTTTTGTGTGTTTACTATATTTAGTTCCCGACAGTACGGAACATTTGAATTCAGATGTAAAATTTATAAGTATGGGGAAAATATTTATATTTTGTTACCATGGCAACCATTTCTCCTATCTTCCCTATGAAATACAAGAGTAAAGTGGTCTTCAGTAGATTTCAATCGCAAAATGAGAATATACATTTTAAAGAGAGCATCTAAAAAATAATTGATTTTTGAATTTAAAAAAAAATCGTTGGAGCAAATTTTGAGAAAATCGAAAAAAACTGAAAAAGTACATCAGTAAAGTACTAGTACTTTTTGGCCGATTTTGATTAAAAGCTTATTTTCCGGTCCCGGGGGTGTTTAACTTAAATATAAAATTTCAACCTCCTAGCTCAATTCCTTCATGCTTAAAAATTGAACACACACACACACCCCCACCCACACACAGACAGACCATGTCGCGAAAACCACTTTTTACTTTCTCGTACCTCTATATATATGTTAATATATAGAGAGAGAAAGTATTGGATTCATGTCAAAAATTCGATGTCGAGATTTTGATGGATCTTCACGTTTTGAGGTCCCCTGAATCCAAAAAAGTGGTTTTCGCGACATGGTCTGTCTGTGTGTCTGTGTGTGTGTCTGTCTGTGTGTGTGTCTGTGAACAAAATATCTCAAGAACGAAAAGAGCTAGGAAGTTGAAATTTTATATTTAAGTTAGGCACCCCCATGGGACGTGACACGAAGCTTTTGATCAAAATCGACCAAAGAGTACTAGTACTTTACTGATGTACTTTTTCAGTTTTTTTCGATTTTCTCAAAATTTGCTCCAACGATTTTTTTTTAAATTCAAAAATCAATTATTTTTTAGATTCTCTATAAAATGTATATTCTCATTTTGTGATTGAAATCTTCTGAAGACCACTTTACTCTTGTACTCCATAGAAAATATAGGAGAAATGGTTGCCATGGTAACAAAATATAAATATTTTCCCATACTTATAAATTTTACATCTTGAATTCAATTGTACCCTACTGTCGGAAACTAAATACATGTCGACACAAAAAATCTGGTGTGACAAGCACAGTACACAACTTTCGATTACCGAAGGTAAGAGAAAGTTGTGTGCTGTGCGCCAGTCACACCAGATTTTTTTAATTTTATTAACCAACTTCGAATATTGAATTATTCATTTTAAAAATTAAAAAAACTATTATTATTATTATAGAATAATTAAATTTTTTTTCTTTTTATTAAACAAATTAAATTTAATCGTATATTTTTCTATAATTTTTAGTGTTTTTTTATTTTCCCTTAAAGTGAGTTGGCAGCACTTGACGCTGTCAGTTTTAAATTCAATAACAACACATGAGTTAACTGATTTTAAAAGATAATTAATTTTTTAAATCATGTTGTGCCCCGTGAATCTTTTAAAAGTGTCTCGATTTTCGAGGACAAATATTTTTTCGTTAAGAAAGTCTAATTTTAATTTGAAATCTATTAAAATCGCATTCACGATGCCAGTGAGAAGGTTAAGTCAACTCGAACAGTCAAAAAAAATTCCATCTCTGGAATTAATGAAGAGAATTCCTAAAAGGAAAAGAATTGAGGATGAAACCAGAACTGGGGTCCGATATTTTATATTTATTTATTTTTATTCTAATTTACTTATTTATATACATCTCTTATCTTTATATTTTTGCTTGTTTGTCAACTATTTCACTAAATAATAATTTTTTTAAACATTTCTTCTAAAATTTTTTAATATTCTTTCATCATCTATTGATAAAAATAATCATCTTTTGTATAGGTTTTACTACATAAGATGCAATCGATTAGCCAGTCAGCATCATGTCATCATTATATAATTTTTATTTATAATAAATAATACTTTAGTTTATAATATTTTCATTTAAAAACAATAATTCTTTTTTTACAATATTTCTCTTTTTTTTATTAATTGAAAAAGCCTTTATTATTCATTTATTGTATTTGTATTAAAGCTTTCACATTTGTCATCAATGTTTTCGATTTAATTCTTATATTTATATAAAATTCATTAATTTTGGCCTGAAATTCGTTGGCCTGTTTAAGGAACATTTTGGATATAAATTAGAAAAAATTTTATACCTAGTATTCATTAAAATTATAATAATTTCTACAAATAGAGTATATATATATCGTTACCTGGAAATTTAAAGGTTGTAAAATTCTACTTTTTTGAAAGACACTTCTTCACAGAATTTTTAAGCCTTTTTGACAAATTTGAGCGAAGATAGCTTGTCCTCTACGCTCTTATGTTTTATTTTAATGTCTCTTACACCTGCTAATTTTCTGTTTTTTTTTTTTTTTTTTTTTTTTTTTTTGAGATAGCACAATTTTAATTAGACTTATAAAAGCTCAAAAAGCAGAACATTTGTACTATTTTGTCCTTTATGACCTTTGAATTTCCAAGTATCGATTTATATATATATATATATATATATATATATATATAAAACATGATTGCAATATTTCACAAATAATTGAGTTCCAATTCGAAAAAATACATTAAAATTTAATTAAAATAATATACAATATTAATTTTTTCCAATTACAGTTGCTTTCAGTACATGCTTATTCTACATGTGAACGATTTGATTTGTACGGATTGGAAGGAGCTTTGAAAAAGGATGGACTCTATGAAGTGAATATTCCCGATTCGATAGAAACAAAAACAGTGACCACAAAACCATCAGGTAGAAAGAAATATTATTATATATATTTTTATTAAAAGAAAAATTAAAAATGGAAGATTGCAAAGCCTAATTTAATATTTATTCAAAAGGGGGGATATTACTTTTCTGATATCTCTCCCGCTCTCCAAAAACTTTCTAGCTATGTCTCTAAATACAAGTCTCGGTCAAAATTAAAACACCTCCAAGAGTTTTTTCTCATGTGATTATTTCATTGTTTTTATAAATTTTTATTGGAATTATTTGCTACGTTTAAATCATAAGTTTTCATTAAACATTTTCACATTTTTTTCTATAAAAAACAATGAAATAATCACATGGTATTGTTGTAATAATGACCATCACTATATATATCTACAAAATGTTGCGCAACATTAATACTACTGTGTCCAACTCGGAATCTTGTTCTAAAATGAAAAATCTTATTTATTCTCCTCATCGCCTTCAAAGTACTTCCTACCCATTATTTCAATGTTTTTTTTTTTTTTTTTTGTCCTCGAAGCACTCCAAATAGTCATTTTCCGGAATCAACACCTTGACCTTCAGCTTTTATCTCCTCAATCGACTAAAAACGATGCTGCCGTGAGTTTAGCGAATAGCCAGAAGTTATCAGGCGTATACGGTGGTTGTGGAGCGATATTTGTCGCATTTTTTGGCGAAAAACTCACAAAAATCAACGCAGTATGAGATGGCGAGTGTGAGACTAATCGAATCCCTCAAAAGACTGATCCTTTCGAAATGCCAACATCATTGGCAGGTCTCTTGTTGTTAATCGACGGTTTGCAAGCACCATTTCCTTGATTTGACTGACGTGTTGCTCATCAGTTTTGATGTGGATGGTCGTCCGAAACGCTCTTTGTCTTCAACATGTCGATTGGCTTGTTTGAACATTTTTGTACTAATCAAATGTAATTTGAAGAGAAGTTGCTGTTGATGTTATGGAATGGAAAAGAGCAAGTACAGGTGCAGCAAATAAAGAGAGCCTTCGGATGCCAATTGCCGAAAAGGAGACGTTTCGGACAAAATTTTATTTGTCCATCCTCAGTCCTCATTGGCTTATATATATATATATATATATATATATATATATATATATATATATTATTTTTATTTATATTTATATTTATAAAATATACATGCGCACAAATTCGTGCCGCAACAACAATGACAACTTTGTGCCTAATTAGTTTATAAGCCAACGAGGACTGAGGATGGACAAATAAAATTTTGTCCGAAACGTCTCCTTTTCGGCAATTGGCATCCAAAGGCTCTCTTGATTTGCTGCGCCTGTACTTGCTCTTTTCCAATCAAATGCTGTTGTTTTTGGTCCCCGAAAGGCTTCTGTAACGTTTCCGCAGCGCGGTTATTCCATTCAAAAAACAAATCAGACTCCTTTGTTTAATAAGTAAAAATGGAAAAATTCACTTTTTGTGTCATACAAAACCAAGCGTAACTCAAATATTAATGACATTTATAAAATTTGACATGGATGCCTGTAATAGTGCTAGGAACTTAAGAAAAAAATGTTTCGGCGAAAATAATTGCCTACGTAGTTTAAATAGACAGATCTTTTGGACACAGTGGTATATGATGTTCGCTGTTTCTACTTTTGTATCGCTTTTGTCTTGTAACATCATGAGACCTCTCCCAAAACACACAGACTCTTTCCCTCTGTGTGTACTAGTCTTAAAGAATCTATTCTACTAGAGACAATGTTTGATGGAAAGAAGCATTATATTATATATTTTTTTTTAAAGATGAGCCAGCAGTTTTGCATGCCATAGCAGTATTTCCTGCTGGCGAAATTGAAACACGAGAAATATATTTTTTTCGTGAAGGAACTGTTGTTTTATGGAATATTCCCGATTTGGAAAGAGATAATATTTTAAAGTAAGTAAAAAAAATTTTCTTATTTTTACATTTTTTTTTTAATTTTATTAATTTTATTTGATATCTTGTAGATTTCTTCGACCTTTTGAATTGAATCGATATGATCGGAATTTGATTGAGGAAGAAAGTGAAGTCATGGATTATGGTCCCGCTTTACCAGGGTGAGTATTTGACCAAGAAATAGTAATTAAATTTAAATCTCTGAAGGGTATAAGAGTGTTCACTATTAGATATAGTTGTTGGCCAGTTTGATAATAAACACAAATTATGTATAGGCCCTATATGCCTGGTATATTGTATATATATATGCCTCTATGCTATTTATAGGAGGTAAGTGCCTAAGAGTGCTGCAACCCGGGCTCGAATCCAGTTGGCCGCAAAAATTATTGCTTTGCTAAAGTCTTTGCTAAAGTCTTCTTCTGAGGAGGAAAGTAGAATATAATCTCAGCTCCAACCACAAATAATTTAATAAGTTAGTTCCTAGCAGTCGTTATAATGTATTTTGAATTAAGATGGGGCTCCTATTTATATTAGCCTATTAAATAAAACAAGAATATATTATTTTAAAACTATAGTAAAATACAAAATTATATTATAGATAGGGTTAATATAGGGTTAGACAGATTAGAAGAGGAAACAGAAAAAAGAAAAAACGCAGCCTGGTTAGCAGCGCAGCGAATCCGACGCCCGTCCAGCCACGACCACTTCCAGACACTAACTGATAAACAAAATAAAGCTACCGGCTAAATAGAGGCCTGAGTGGCTTCGTGTTACAGCCAAAAAAATAAAGGAAAAAAAGCTACGAACTAGGAAGAAACGGAAGGAAGTATGATCCAAGAATGATTGTTTAGAGTCAAATTTAGTAACGCCAGGAATTTGGAAAATCTTAGACTTGAGGTCGAACACGGCTTGCTGCAAAAATTCAACCTAGAGCGTCTTTACTGGAGCCTTTACTTTAGGGTTAAAGGCACTAAAGGCTGCCTATATATGGATACTCTCCTGAGGCCTGAGAGTGATACACAATAGATAGGCCTACTAGATTTGAGAATAACAAATCAAGTTAGTAATGCGCATGTGCGAGGGGTGTACAAATACGAACAAGCAGAAAACATAACTATCTAGGGCAAATACAGGGAGGGGGGCGTAAAGGGGATAATTACCCCCCCCCCCCCCGAGATTTGAAAAAAATATTTTTTTGGGGAAAAAATTGTATTTTTAATATAATACAGTAGTTGTTTGTAGCTGGGAATCGTAGATATACTGGCATAGACCGTCCAGACACGAGGCTCATGCGCTCAATTGTTCTCGAAAATATTTTTAATAAATTGACAATCTCTCTCATAAAATTCATATATGCACTGAAGATGGCCCCTGTATAGGAGCCGAAATATTTGCAAATAAATTGAAATAGTGAGAGAGAAAACGAAAGCTGGTTTTTATTCTCCTTATCGTCCATTTTTAATATAATGTTAACGTCGCTGTTAAAATTTGGTTTAGCGAATAGCATTTTTAGAAGTAGGAGCATCTTCATTTGGCTGCCATCTCCATTTTCCCCTTGATAGTTAATGCAGTTTTAGTATTTCCATTTTCTAAAATGTTAATTTTTTTAATAGACGAAACAGCACAAGAATATATCATAGAAGCCGTACAACCAGAGGTTTACTTTGCTTAAAACCTTTTTGCTGATTGAGATGCAAGGTAAAGAAATAAAATGAAATTTTTTAATTTTATTTGCCAGGATTTATTAGTGTTGACGACCAACTGCAGTACATTGGTTTCGGTTACATTGAACCATCTTCAGGTCTGTAAAATTAAGCAATTATTACAATGCAAGCAAGACACTCATATCGGTCATTTTTTTAAGGATATTAACAAAAACTCACCACCAAATCCTATGTTTCGGGTTTAGAATACAGTGAAATCAATTCATAAAACATTAGAATAAATTTCAATGCCCAGTTCAGAAAATTGCTAGAAGACTCCCCGATCGTGAAACATATATGTATAAAATTAAAGAATTTTATTTTATTTCTTTACCTTGCATCTCAATCTGCAACAAGGTTTTAAGCAAAGTAAAGCTCTGGTTATTTTTTTTTACTATTAAATTTTGTTTATTTGTTATAGGCAACGAACAGGCCTCTACAATGGTTGCATCCGATTATCAACATCATCATCTTTGAAAAGTTCAATGAGTCATGATCCTCTTCTCTCAATAAATCTTGACTCGATATCAGCTCTCTCTACTAATGAATTAGATAAATATACTTTTTCCAATGCTCTTGCCCTTAGTGTCAAATTAGCCATGTGGGAGGCGGCTCTTGAACGTTATATTGATTCTATTGCATACATAACCGAGGTAATATTTTTTTTTTTTTTTTTTTTAATTATTTGTTGAAAAATGATTTTCTAATTTAAAAACTATGAAAATAGGAAAAGCATCTTTTTTTAAATATTAAATAGAATTAAAATGTAAATAAAACAAAAATAGAAATTAAAATGTAGAGTTTTAAATAATCGAATTGAACAATGAGTTAAGGACTCTCATTTCATTCATATATGTATATCTGAGATTGACTAGTGGAAGCTACTTCTTTAGGTAAGTATAACTTGTGAGCTGGGTGCTTTTTGTTTTTCTCCGGGGAAGGCCTCACTGATAGAATTAGATAAAATATGGTCGGTCCAGTCAAGGGCGGCTGCCCCCCCCCCCCCCCTAGAAGCAAGAAAAAAAAAATTAAATGGTTATAAAGTGATGAAATGAAACAAAATTAGGTAGGGCGATAGCGACGGGGACTCGTTAGGACTCGAGGGTTTTTATGCCTTTAATTCGAAGGCTTTTCCCTATATATATATATATGAAAAAGCTATGTCACAATCTGGACAGCCATGATCTGCTCCCCCCCCCCTGGACGACCATGATCTGCCCCCTCTAGATTTAATCCTGGGTACGCCCTTGCGTCCAGTACAAGAACAGTCTAACTTTCCACAAATTATCTTCAAATTTAGGGTGGGGGTGGGCAAAATTGAGGGTAATGTTTAAGGCGTATCAAGGTATTAGGAGTTGGGAGGAGATAACAAGTAGATTTCGCGAACCAAATTATTATAGTAGGGTTGAACATAGGAGGAAAATTCAGAAGCCAAGATTCTTGAAGAATGTAGGTTTGCATTCGTTGGTAGGATCAATTGATTTGTGGAACGGTTTGTCTGTCACTACTTGGGATTATAGTCCTCTGCCCCCCTATGATTAAATCTATAATAAATTTTGTCAAGTCCTAATGTGTTGTTGTGTGAAATTCTTATTTAGTTCTTGATCGCAGATAATAGTTGAGGTAGAGAGGTCATACCATCCTTGTTAAGGTTTTGGCCAGGTTTTCCTTAGCAGCTTAAGGCGAATGTCGGGATGGCTAATGCGACGTTTACTCCTGGTCTCGTGGCTTGCTCGGATTTTTTTGATAATTGTTTTTTTTTTTTTTTTTTTTTGTTGTATTTGTTGTTGTATTTAAATTTGTATTGTTTTTGTTGGACCTAGCCACCGAGGACTGGTGCCTCTAAGCGGATCAAAATAAATAAATTTATTTATTTATTTAAATTGCCTCTACTATCTTTGTGCAAGTCGGTTTCTTAAACAACTTAGTCAGGGTGACTACAGACCTGGAAAACCTTAAAAACCTGGAATTATCAGGGAATTTAATGGAACCGGGAATTATCAGTGAATTTTGAAAAACATCAGGGAAATTTATCGCGCCTTCTAAAGCCATGTCAAATTAGTTTTCTTTTATTGTTATAAATCATTAATTTTCTTTAAAAAAAGAACAATTTTTTTTGTTATATCACAAAAAAATGGCTTTTCTTGAAGTAAATAAAATTAATTTCAAACAATCTTTAGCCCATAAATTACCATAAAAAAAAAATAATTATTATGGTATTGAGAGTGAGAAAAACTTTAAATTTATAGGTGGGTTCTATGATTGTGATGATTCGTGCAAAATTTCGGATAACGGTTATGAACAGAAAGGAAAAGCCAGAAACTTAAAATCGGCTCTCCTGAAAAATCGCTTTTTTTTTTAGTCTTATACTGGACGCGACGATATGTTCTCATAGAATTTTAATTCTTTTTTTTTTCCTCTTTTGTTTTAGGATTTAAAACAAGGACGACATATTACAATGAGTCGTGGGGAAGTACTTAGAAAAACAGGAGAATTATTAGCACTACGACACGCAATGAATTTAGGCTCAGATCTTCTAGATACACCTGATTTTTATTGGGATCGTGAAGTTCATGAACGCCTCTATGACAGACTTTGTGAATATCTTTCAATTTCCAGGAGAACAAGAGTAAGTTGTTTTCTTTTTAAATAATAAATCATTTGAAATTGAGGCAATCAGCGCCAGAACGGCTTAACCAACATTTCACTTTTTTTGTTTTATGCCTTAGTATCTATTTAATCGTGAATTCCAGAGTAGTACTGTTCTACTGAATCATGAAAAGTACTGTACTACTCTGGAATTCATTATTTAATAGATACTAAGGCATAAAACCAAAAAGTGAAATGTGAGTTAGGCCGTTCTGGCGCTGATTGCCTTTTGAAGTTGCGAATTGAAGTTGCTTTTCCATTTTGTTGATCAGTTATTGCATAGGATGTGCACGGCAGTAGAGATTATTATTGCTTTTGTTACGGCAAACTAAGTTCATTAAACATCAAGAGAAAGTCTGTGTGGATTTTTAAGGGGGAGTAGGAGCGAAGGTGTTACGCATGTTTTTCCCGATAAGATGAGGTTATGTGTCTTAAAAAGTAATCAAAAAAAAAAAAGAAACACCTATTACGAAAATACGTTTAGACGGCCGCTCCTACTCCCCCTTAAAATATATAAAAATCTGAGTCTGGAGATTGGACGATGGGAGGAAGAAGACTAACCTATGAGTAAATAATCCAGCACTAAGACAAACAAAGTTCTGCAACAAAATGCAAAGAGAAGCATAAATTATAAAGAATAATAAGTGGTCTACTAACAAGAGAGTGTCCTTTAAAATAAAATTTGAGATCTTTGTCGTCTTTCATATCTCGTATTATTGCACTCACTAAACCGTCAAAGAAGACTGTTTTTCGAAAGCAGAAATTGCAAAAGCTTTTCAAAGAAAATACTAGCCATAGCAAAGGGAATAGGATTATTATTATTTGATAAGAATCAAGAACAAGGCTAGGGCTTATTCACGCCTCACACAACACCCAAAACAAAAGAAATAAAGGGTCGGATTAAGCCCAGCGCACAACTTTGCCCACCCACTATTTAAGAAAAACATATTGCCACTCCTAATGATTCGATATTTTACATATTATATATCATTTTACTCGGGAGAAAATTTAATTTTTTCTCCTATCCTCGCCTAATTCCCGCAGGTGCGGGGTCGGCAGACCTCACTCTTTCCCTCCATTCCCTCCTAACATATTATGTTTTTGCGACAGGGAACAGGCCGAGAAGAACTGCCTGTCCCAGCTCGGGCAGCTCGTGGTCGCCATCCACGTACCCACAAGATGTGGGCCCCTGAGCGAAGAAAGTTTAGTTTCTGAATATATAAAAAAAAAATTATAGGTTATGTAAGAAAAAATATTGGCTCCCCTAGAGCCCCCCTAATGGTCAAATGTTTACCAAAAGCTGTTCAGTTCTTGACCTTTACCTCTAGTTTATGTGTGCAAAATTTCAAAACAATTGAACAAATAATTTTTGAGGTTGACTGCCTGGGTTTCGAACCCGAACGTCACTCGAACGTCACGTTCTGTATAGTAGGTAGGCACGCTACCAACTATACCAAGCCCGACTGCCAAATAATTATTAATCCTGTGTTCTCTCTTTAATTAAAATTATTATTCAAAATTCAGTGTGGAACAGGATTTTTTTAAAGAGATGTAGTCAAATCTTCAACCTCTTATTTGTCTTTTATTTTGAGACGAGATACTGAAATATGTTTTTTTTTTTTTAATTAATTAATTGTCTGATTTTATTTCTATTTCAGGTGATGAATGAAAAATTAAATCATTGTTTAGAACTGGCAGAGTTGCTTCGGAATCATCTCTCTGATAAACACCACGTCCGGCTTGAATGGATGATTATTATTTTGATTATGGTTGAAGTGGCCTTTGAATGTCTTCATTTCGTACAACCTTCGTTAATATAGATTTTATTAATATTTTATTCTATATATATATTTTTTTATATTTTATGTACATGTATACATGAGTAAGAAATAATTTATTTTTTAATTATTAGATTTAATTAAAAAAAAATTAAATAATTATCAAATTTTCATTTACAATTTTGAACAAAGCCTCAATTAGAATTTTAATTTCTACACACCAGCAAGGACAATTAAGCGTAGTAGCAACAAAGTGTAAAAATTTCATTAAGTTCGGAATATTTTCTAGGTAAAAAGTTATATCGATTGGACTATGAAAGTTACTTTTTGGAAGTGAAAACTTCTTTAAGCATAAAAAGGACATGCAGAATTGTAGTACAGGTGGTGCGGTATTGCATATTATTATCATGTTTAAACATGTATGTCATGTTGTCATAATAATATGCAGTACGGCACCACCTCTACTTATATTTGACAATTCTGCGCGACCTGAAGATGAGTGCAACTTGCTCTCGAAACGTCGGCAATAGTGGAACTGATTGTTTTGACAATGAAGCCCGAAGTGACTCCATGATATTTAACATTTTCAAGTTTGAGACGATTCGACTATATTTAAAAAACATTTACATCAGTACAATTACAGAGCATTAAGTGAATTGCAAAGTTGTTAGTGCAGGGCCGTAGCAAGGTAAAATCTCTATAGGTCGTGCTGCTTAGGGAGGGAGAAGGGCCGGATTCAATAGTATGCCGCCTATAGGCTAAAGTCCATTTGCCGGCCCTATCTATCGGTCATATTTCCTTAATACATTTGTTTTATACAATAAATGTATACTAAATTTCGTTAGGAAAATATTATTAAAGACTGAAATAGTTCATTTTATTTGTTGCCGCTCTAGGCTGCATCCTTTTTAGCCTGTTTAGAAATATGGTCCGCCCGAGAAAACTTATTTCCCCATATATATTGCAAAATACTGATATATATATATTGTTTTTACTTTCTTTTACCTTTATATGTAATATATATACAGAGTGGCGCAGGGAAACGGGAAATTCCGAAAAAACGTCATTTCCACGAATAAATTCATAAAACTATTAATTTATTAACGAAAGTGCATGTATTCAGCAAGCCATTTATGTATTTACAATCAAAATGTCCAATGTTACTTTTTAAAAATGACATCGGAAAGATGTGCTCCCATTCGGCGTTCACACTCTAACAGCCTGTTATGCTTGTCTTATCCTTGTGAGTTTCACCAGTTTCACATGAACTGAAGAAGAACATTGAAAACGAAATCACTGCCATTCCCCAAGATTTGCTGCACCCCGCATTCCAGAGTTTTCTGTTAGAGTGTGAAAGCCGAATGGGAGCACATCTTTCCGATGTCATCTTTAAAAAGTAAAGAGACACTTTTGGACATTTTGATTGTAAATACATAAATGGCATGCTGAATACATGCACTTTCGTTAATAAATTACTAGTTTTATGAATTTATTTGTAGAAATTACGTTATTTCGAAAATTCCCATTTCCCTGCGCCACCCTGTATATATAGAGAAAGTATTAGTTTCGTATCAAAAATTTGATGTCGAGATTTTGACTGATATACACGTTTTGAGGTTCCCTGAATCCAAAAAAAGTGCTTTTCGCGACATGGTCTGATTGCCTGTGGACAAAATATCTCAAGAACGAACAGAGCTAATATTACTGTTGGTTTTTAAAGATAGAAGATGTGACCTCTTTTAAAAGGAAAAAATGGTATTAGAGTCTTTCAAAAAATATTTTTTTGATGTTTGCTATTTTCTTAGATGTCACCTTAAAATAAACTATAAACATAGTCTATATAATATATCAGGGGCGTATATAGAAATTTTTTTCGGGGGGGGCCCGAACTGAAAATTTTTCTGCGGAAAATTTTTTTTTAAGAAACTAATTTTTTTTTCACACGAAATTTTTTGAGGAACATTTTTTCCTTTGCGGAACCAAAGTTTTCCATCCTGCGGAAAAATTTGTTGCGCTGATGTCTGTATATCCCTATATATGCAGGGGCGCCGGAACGAATTTGAGTCAGGGGGGCAAAAAAATTTTTTTTTAAATTAAAATAATTTAATATGTTCAAATAGTATAAAACAAAAACAAATCTACTATAAAACTTTAAAAATTTTAAATAAAATCACAATTTTAATAAAATTAAAATTTAAAAAAAATTTGGTAGTGATTTTATCAAAAATTTTTGGGAAAAATTTGGAAAAAAAATCTGGTGTGACTGGCGCACAGCACACAACTTTCTCTTACCTTCGGTAATCGAAAGTTGTGCACTGTGCTTGTCACACCAGATTTTTTGTGTCGACATGTATTTAGTTCCCGGCAGTAGGGAATATTTGAATTCAGATGTAAAATTTATAAGTATGGGAAAATATTTATATTTTGTTACTATGGCAACCATTTCTCCTATCTTCCCTATGAAGCACAAGAGTAAAGTGTGCTTCAAACAATTTAGTGGGCAAAACGAGAATATACATGTGAAAGAGCATCTAAAAAATAATTGATTTTTGAATTTTAATCAAAATCGTTAGAGCGAATTTTGAGAAAATCGAAAAAAAACTGAAAAAAGTACATCAGTAAAGTACTAGTACTCTTTGGCCGATTTTGATTAAAAGCTTATTTTTCCGGTCCAGGAGGGTGTTTAACTTAAATATAATATTTCAGCCTCATAGCTCAATTCCTTCATGCTTAAAATTGAACACAGACACACCCACCCACACACCCACCCACCCACACATCCACCCACCCACCCACCCACAGACAGACCATGTCGCGAAAACCACTTTTTTGGATTCAGGGGACCTCAAAACGTGAAGATCCATCAAAATCTCGACATCGAATTTTTGACATGAAACCAATACTTTCTCTCTATATATATATTACATATATACATAGGTAAGAGAAAGTAAAAATGAATTTCTTACTCTTTTAATTTTTTTTAATTTAGAAGATTTTATTTTCAAAAGTAAAAATATATCATTTTTAAAAATAAATGAAATAAAAGAAGAAATTTTGCCCCCCCCTGCCCCCTCCTAGAGGATGCCAGGGGGGGGCAATGTACCCTTGCCCCCCCAGTTCCGGCGCCTATGTATATATGTATATGTGTTTGGGAAATTTCGGGGGGGGGGGGCCTCGGCCCTCCCCCTTATATACGCCCCTGTAATATATACAGACATACATATACAGGGGTAAAATATTGTAAAATCATTTTTTTAACAAATATTAGCTGTTTTCGTTTTTTTTTAATGTAACAAAATAACGTTACATGTTAGAACATTTTTATGGCCATTTTTGGATTCAGGTGGGTCCATGCCACTATAATATGCTACTCAGCTTTATGTTACTAAAAAAAAAAAAAATTTATGTCGGCCTATGTTATGGATACAAAATTTTTTTAATATATTTTATGAAAGGTCATCCTGTACTGAAGAGGCGTTAGGCAGGCCGAAATATTTGCAAATTTTTTTTGCTGTTTTATTTCTCCCGTTAAATAATCCTCTATAAGAATGCCTGGACCTCTATATATATATATATATATTCATAATAACGGTTATTGTATAAAGTCTTCACACACAGACAGACCCTGTCGCGAAAACCACTTTTTTGGATTCAGGGGACCTCAAATCGTGAAGATCCAACAAAATCTCTTCATCGAATCTTTTACATAAATCCAATACTTTATCTCTCTATATATTAACATATATAGGTAAAAGAAAGTAAAAACAAATATATATATATGCGAAGATAAGTTTTCTCGGGTTAAGTCGCGTGGGATGTTGAGATTTACTCGATGTTTCGGCTCTCCTTTTGGAGCCATTTTCAAGAGTATGGGATTAGGGGGGAATTGTTGAGGTAGTCTGTCGAAACGTCGAGTAACTCTCAATATCACACGCGACTTAATACGAGAAAACTTAAATTCGCATATATATATATATATATATATATATATATATATATATACAGTATATTGCAATATATATGGGGAAATAAGTTATCTCGGGCGGACCATATTTCTAAATAGGCTGCAGCCTAGAGCGGCAACAAATAAAATGAAGTATTTCAGTCTTTAATAATATTTTCCTAACGAAATTTAGTATACATTTATTGTATAAAACAAATGTATTAAGGAAATATGACCGATAGATAGGGTCGGCAAATGGACTTTAGCCTATAGGCGGCATACTCTTAAATCCGGCCCTTCCCCCTCCCAAAGCAGCACGACCTATAAAGATTTTACCTTGCTACGGCCCTGCACTAACAACTTTGCAATTCACTTAATGCTTTGTCATTGTACTGAAAATATAGTCGAATCGTCTCAAACTTGAAAATGTTAAAAATATCTTGGAGTCACTTGGGACTTCATTGTCAAAACAATCAGTTTCACTATTGCCGACGTTTCGAGAGCTGGTCGCACTCATCTTCAGGTCGCGCAGGATCATGTTTAAACAGGTTTGTCATGTTGTCATAAAAATATGCAGTACCGCACCATCTGTACTACAATTCTGCTTGCCCTTTTTATGCTTAAAGAAGTTTTCACTTCAAAAAAGTAACTTTCATAGTCCAATCGATATAACTTTTTACCTAGAAAATATTCCGAAGTTAATGAAATTTTTACAGATTTTTTGGGGGTACTCTAGAATGTCTATCCTAAGTTTTCAACCTCGAGGACCCTGTGCTAACTTGAAAGAGGGGGGACCTCTTTTTTCAGTTTTTCGCTTATAACTCGTAAACTAAGCATATTTTGTGCCACATAGCACAATAAAAAGTTGTAAAGCATTAAAGATGCTAAAACTTTGTTGAAAAAAATAGATCTCATATTAACCGAGATACGGCCGATTAATATTGGTTGGATCTATAAATTCGTATTATCAACAAAGTTTTGGCATAATTAATGCTTTACAACTTTTTATTGTGCTGTGGCACAAAATATGCGTAGTTTACGAGTTATAAGTGAAAAACTGAAAACAGAGGTCCCCCCCTTCAAGTTAGCACAGGTCTAGGTGGAAAACTTAGGATAGACATCCTAGAGTACCCCCAAAAAACCTGTAAAAATTTTATTTACTTCGGAATATTTTCCCAAAACCCTCCTATTATTCATTATATCGACACTGGACTCTAAAAAAAGGAATAGAGAATAATAACCAGCCTTAGCTGGACGTCTCTCACATCTTTATTTCGTAGTTATTTCGACCGACATCTATCCTGGCCATTATTAGTAAAAAAAAATGATTTGGTGGAGGGCCCAAGCAATGTGTTCCCTCTTGCTGACATCAGTCCCCTGCTTCTCTGAATTTTTAAAAATCCATATATATAATAGCGGAGTGTCCGATTGTTGCGCTTTGTTTGACCAACTTCCCGTTGGAATTTTGAAACGTAATTTTGCAGGCTTATAAAGGACGATATGGAGAGTCTAGGAAAAATACTCGGGTCCCGAAATTCCTATAACTTTTTGAGTTATTAATTCCTAAAGTTACGCTTTCTCCCATAGGAATAGTGTAGAGAAATACCAGGTTTTAGGGACTTAATTGTGGCGCTCACTGTACCGGTTATCTGTAAATATTAACTATCTGTTAGAGTTTGAAGAAGCGCACATCAGGCAGTCGGAAACGTCGGCCAGAAAAATATATTTGTTTTTAGTAGAATAAATAAAAGGCCAAACAGCTATGTTTATTTCTTTATTATAGAATCCACAGCGACGTTTAGGTCAACTATGCAACCATCTTCATGGCTATAATCGGGGTTTATAAAAGACATAACATCAAAAGGTTGTATAAATAAAATTCCAAGACAAAAATTAAAATCTTGTTACCTAGGGATCAGTCAACAACGTATGAGGTTTTTCTGTTGACTGAACCCTAGGCAACGAGATTTTAATTTTATGTCTTGAAATTTTATTTATACAACCTTTTGATGTTATGTCTTTTATAAACCCCGATTATAGCCATGAATATGGTCGCATAGTCGACCGAAACGACGCTGTGGATTCTATAATAAAGAAATAAACATAGCTGCTTGGCCTTTTATTTATTTGTTTTTATTTCACCTGAGTGAATCCAAAAATCTCGTCCTTTTCTCAACATTACTATCATGGGGGGGGGGGGGGGGGGGGGGGAAAAAAAACTATCATAAAGAAAGAACAAAAATTTTTATTTAAATTATAACAATTATACATAAGAACATTAAAACACTCACTTGATAGAATATCACCAATAACAACGAGAAAATTCATTTTAGAAATAAATTTTCAGAAGATAGAAAAAAAAATTGACTTTTTCTTTTGAAAAAAAAAATGAATTGTGAAAAAAAAAAATAGAAATTTCGAGATTTTCAAGCCCATGAAGAAATTTAGTCTTGGGATCTGCACCCAAACTAAAACGAGATTAAATAAATAAAAAATCTGGAGTGACTGGTCGCACAGCACACAACTTTTAATTACCGAAGGGGTTCTGTACTTGCCACACCAGATTTTTTTTGTGTCAATTTTCATTCAAAATTTCATTATTCTCACCTCCGACTCTGAAGATGGCCTAAGCCGGTGCTGCCGAAACGTCACAATAAAAGAAATAATTTTAGCTGCATATGTCTTGCAATTTTTTTTTTTTTTTTATTCAGCCTTAATAATACTTCCATCCACAAAGACATAGGCCTACGTCACAATAAATTTTATATATTCCTATTTATAAAATTAGCAATCATTTGGAAAATTGCTCGCTATGGTTAATATTCGGGCCTCCCTTTAGACTAGTCCGCGCCTCCCTCACAGTTTGGAATACGCTGGCCTAACTTAAATATAAAATTTCAACCTTCTAGCTCAATTCCTACATGCTTTAAATTGAACACAGACACACACAGACAGGCCATGTTGCGAAAACCACTTTTTTGGATTACGGGGACCTCAAAACTTATATATCCATCAAAATCTCGACATCGAATTTTTGACATGAATCCAATACTTTCTCTCTATATATATTAACATATATATAGAGGTAAGAGAAAGTAAAAAAAAAGATCAAGGCATCAACAAAACAAAGAAGAATTAATTAAATATCCAAACGAAATTTTATATAATTACAATACCTTCCTTCTCAATCAGAACGGCGCGCAATCAAACCATTAGAGAGAGTGGAATGAATAAATGATAAGAGCAAAAAAAAAAAAAAAGCAATCAATCTAACCTCGTTAGTCGAGAGAGCTGAAAGTACCAAACTGGTCCATGGGGGAATGTTTATATCTTTTTTAGGACTTAGAAGCAGCAAGTAGTATATTTGGAAATAGAAGAGAGCAAAAGAGAGAGAGAGAGAGAAGACATTTGTCATCCACGACGAAAGCATCATCATCCAAAGCGAGAGAGAGAGAGAGAGAGTTGATTCTCTCTCCCTCTCTTTTGTCAGGGCCCTGTAACTCTGTTTGCACGTGGACCAATCAGAAGAGAGGATTTGAGTGCGAGGGCAGGGCAACCAGAGGAAAAGGGCAATCAATAAATCGGCCATCGCAGCCACCACCAGCATCCCGGATTTGCACCAAATTGCTTCTCTATATATATATAGCCTACAAACAACATAACACATATCCTCCTGATTTTTACTTTGAATAAAGAAATGTATTTTTTTTTTCTTTTTAAAAACACTCACTCAGACGAAAGCACCATTTGGTATCCAAATGGCTTAAATAAAATCATCGGACTGCCTGGGATCCGAACCCGCGACCCTTGGCATACAAGACAGGCGCGCTACCAACTACACCAAGCCCGAGGCCAAAAGTTTTATTTAAAGGATTGGATAAAAAAAATCCGGTGTGACTGGCGCACAGCACACAACTTTCTCTTACCTTCGGTAATCGAAAGTTGTGTTCTGTGTTTGTCACACCAGATTTTTTGTGTTGACATATATTTAGTTTCCGAGAGTACGGTACATTCGATTTTCAAGATGTAAAATTTATAAGTATGGCAAAATATTTATATTTTGTTACCATGGCAACCATTTCTCCTATCTTTTCTATGGAGTACAAGAGTAAAGTGGTCTTCAGAAGATTTCAATGACAAAATGAGAATATACATTTTAAAGAGAATCTAAAAAATAATTGATTTAAGAATTAAAAAAAAAAAACGTTGCAGCGAATTTTGAGAAAATCGAAAAAAACTGAAAAAGTACATTAGTAAAGTACTAGTACTCTTTGGTCGATTTTGTTCAAAAGCTTCGTGTCACGTCCCATCGGGGTGCCTAACTTAAATATAAAATTTCAACCTCCTAATTCTTTTCGTTCTTGAGATATTTTGTTCAGAGACAGACAGACACAGACAGATAATGTCGCGAAAACCACTTTTTTAGATTCAGGGGACCTCAAAACGTGAAGATCCATCAAAATCTCGACATCGAAATTTTGACATGAATCCAATACTTTCTCTCTCTATATATATTAACATATATATAGAGGTAAGAGAAAGTAAAAAAAAAAAACGTAATAAAGATTCTATTCTGTTTATCCTGCTTCATATTGATTCACCTATCACATCGCTAAATTATTAATAAATTTATTTTATTAAACATTTTATAAGAAGTGATTCAATGATGGAAATATTTCATCCCCTAGTTGGACGGGCCCCGTCAAAGAGCGTCTGGATCTTCTAACCGGATGAAGATCATTTGATAGAATAGAAACGCTTAAAAGAAAGTGAATGACAGGTGGTAAACATTTTGTGCTTTTCCTTTATTTTTTTTTTTGTGCCCCTTCGAATTATTCAACTCCAACAGCAGGAATGGTTATTTGGATGCCTAGCTATCAGGGGAACTTCGTCTACAGCTTGTTTGCTTTTTCTTTCCGGCCAAAGAGCGATTGATTGTATTATATAAATTAATAAAGAGAGTTCTTTTTACTTTCTTTTACCTATGTATATATGTAATATATATAGAGAGAGAAAGTATTGCGATCATGTCAAAATTTCGATTTCGAGATTTTGATGGATATACACGCAACATGGTCTCTCTGTCTGTGTGTCTGCCAACAAAATATCTCAAGAACGAAGTTTTATATTTAAGTTAGCCACCCCCCCCCCCTGGCACGTGACTTAAAGCTTTTGAACAAAATCGGTCAAAGAGACACAGTATAATATTTTATTGATGGTACTTGACACCAGTCACACCAGATTTGTCTATGTTATAAGAATATTCATATTACAAGATGTGTATTTTATAGCTGGATAATCGTTAGTTGGTAAATAAAAGAATAGCAGCTTCATTTATTGGCCCTCTAGGCTGGCGTTTCGGTCTTGGTCAAGACCATCCTCAGAGCTTGCGGACTGTCAATATAGGCATACAATCAATAACTCAATCATTTATTCCATGAACAGCCCGCAAGCTCTGAGGATGGTCTTGACCAAGACCGAAACGTCAGCCTATAGAGCCAATAAATGAAGCTGCTATTCTTTTATTTACCTATTAATATTCTAACTATTCACTTTTATATAAGTTTCCTTGTATTTTGTTTTTTGTAAAATGTATTATAAAAAGTGGGGCTGAATGACCAAGGTCAAAGGCCGGAAAATAAAGAAAAAAAAAAGTACAAGAGTAAAGTGGTCTTCAGAATATTTCAAGGGCAAAATGAGAATACATACATTTCAAAGAGTATTTAAAAAATAATTGATTTATGAAGAATAAAGACACTATCTTAATATTCAAATGTCTTGAATATTCCTACATAATCAAACATTGGTGGTCCGAAAGATTAACTTTCGAATGCATAGGCCTAATAAAACAAAACCGCGACTAGTTGTAACTGGAAACATGATTAGAAAGAATGCACAAAGCGCATTTATCTTTCCCTCTCTCTTGGATTTCTATGTTTATGATTAAATGTTGCAATTAACCAAAGATGTCATCACAGCTTACAATTTGATAAAAAAAAAATTATCTTGCTATTTATTTTTTAATTTAAAATAAGGAAAATTCGAAAAAAAAAATTATTATCATAGGAAAATCTTACATTTTATTCTAAGAAATATTTATAAATAAATGTTATGTAAATGAACGAATAGTAGATGACCGTTGGCGACTGAATTGATTACGAATAGCTTATTAAGAAGAGCAAAGTATAAAGAACCAACGATTAATTACAAATTACAAAATGTTTTTTTTTTTTTTTCAAGTCAAAGTCAAATAAAGTTTTTACTTGAAAAATGTTTCAATAAAACAAAACTCGTTATTAAGCATAAGAAACTTCACTAGAGGAGCAGGAGGGTATAGGTAGCCAGCATAGAATAAAAATAAAAAAGTTTATTTAAATTTTGACGACGTTTCGGGAACACATCATCCTCAGGACCTACGATGATCGAAAATTTATTTGGTGGTATACAAGCAAAATACAATCAATCTTTACATTAATAGGCAGAAAAAAATTTAGTCTCCCTAAAAAAAGGTAAAATGATGTTCACGGGAGGGGAAAAAATTTTCCGTAGCGCAGAAAAAATTTCAAAAAAAAAAAAAAAAGATAAAATGATGTGAATTTTTATAGGAAATACAAGTTTCGGTTTCGGTTACGGTTTCGGCCGAAACTAAGATTGAGGCCGAATATTCGGTTTCGGCTGAAAATCTTGTTTCGGTCGGACCCTAGCAAATACTTTTAAGCGCGGGCCAAAATGAAATTTTGTGCTTCAAAAGATTTCAATGACAAAATGGGAATATACATTTTAAAGAGCATCTAAAAAAATAATTGATTTTTGAATTTTAATCAAAATCGTTGGAGCGAATTTTGAGAAAATCGAAAAAAAAACTGAAAAAGTACATGAGTAAATTACTAGTACTCTTTGGTTGATTTTGATTAAAAACTTGTTTTCAGGCCCTATGGGGGTGCCTAATTTAAATATAAAATTTCAACCTCCTAGCTCAATTCGTTCATGAACACAGACAGACCATGTCGCGAAAACCACTTTTTTGGACTCAGAGAACCTCAAAACGTGAAGATCCGTCAAAATCTCGACATCGAATTTTTGACATGAATCCAAGTACTTTCTCTCTATATATATATTAACATATATATATAGGTAAGAGAAAGTAAAAATTAATGAAAATAAATGAAGAAAAATGTCAAATAAATAATTTCTCTCCCTTTAGTGAGTTTTCGTAAAACAAAGTGAAATTTTAATTTGAATTTTATAAATAATCAAATTAGTTCCCTTATCTATCTATCTTTTTTTCCCTTGTAGAGTTTTGTTCCTCTCTTGTATGGTTTTCTTTCTTGGGGGGGAGTGAACATTGCATTGTCTGCGCTGGACGCACCCTTCCTTTCAGATCTCTTTTGGGGGAGGATTCTTTGAGAGAGGCCCCCCAAAAAAGCCCCCGGGGATGGGAAATTGAACGATCCATCCTGATATGTATGATTAGCCCCTCGGGGAGCCCTTCAAAGAACAACGCTCTCTCTCTCTCTCTCTCTGAGGCTTTTTATTTTTGGATTTTCACTATTTGGACAGTCAGATCAAGAAAACATAGACCTTATAAAATAGATTTATTTTTCATTAATAAATTTTGTATTGTAATATAAAATAGAATCCCAATAATTCGTTTGGCTACAGGATAGACGGTTTGCTACGAATTATCGCGAGTACATAAAACAAATGTATCAAGCAAATAAGAACTGGAGAGGGGGGGGGGGGGGCGGCAAATGATAGTCAGTTCAATTCAATAGAATGGAAATTTGACCAAAATTTCAAAGAAAAAAATTGTAGGATGAAATTAAAATGAATCTATCGCCATTATGATTCTATTATTGTCAGTATAAATTTTGAACGCCATTTGGAGATTAAAGCATTCTTCTCTAGAGAATTCAGATGGAATGCTAGAAGGAAAAAAAAAGCAAATATATATGTATTTAGGGTCTAGGCATTCTTATTTAAGCCATTTGGTATCCAAATGGCTTAAATAAAATCATAGGGCTATCTGGTATCCGAACCCGTTACCCTTGGTATATAAGGCAGGCGCGCTTCCAACTACACCAAGCATGAAGGCGCCTTTTCTTCTTAATTATGAAAAGATAATTATTATTATTCCATTCTAATCCAGTGCCTGCTTGAAGATTTGTTTACATTCATGGAATACACAAATCCAAAGAATACTTAAACAACAGAAACAGGTAGATGAAGGCAGCTAGAACAAAAACTTTATTTAAATATCGTTGACGTTTCAGGAACGCATCGCTCCCATCTTCAGGACGATAAATTGTTAATGTTGTTTAGATTGATACATGTAGGTCATACAAATTATAATACAAAATTTGCATATACCATTAAATGTATGTTCAATTATCTATGAGAATTGTAGTAGGTGCCTGGGCTTAATTTATTGTTGAATGGGCCCGAAACATCAGCACTGACCAAGATTAAAAGACTGACAACATTAACAATTTATCATCCTGAAGATGGGAGCGATGCGTTCCCGAAACGTTGACGATATTTAAATAAAGTTTTTGTTCTTTGCTGGCTGCTTTCATCTATCTGTTCCTGTTGATTACCACTCAGCCATTAATTTCTTCTTTTCAAAGAATACTTAAATATTTCTCTATACATTTTCCATGGGAGATATCGTAACTTTGAAGGCTAATGCTTAATAACTCAAAAAGTTATAGGAATTTCCGGATGAAAATAATTTTCTTGTAATCCTCTCTGTAAGGTCCTCTTTATGCATATAAAATTTCATTTCAAAATTCCAATGGAAAGTTTTCTAAATAGAGGGTGACAGACGGACGGACATTAGCGAATTACATATATAGATGTGAAAATATTTATATTTTGTTACCATGGCAACCATTTCTCCTATCTTTCCTATGAAGTACTAGAGTAAAGTGTGCTTCAAACAATTTTGAGGGCAAAATGTGAATATACATTTTAAAGAGCATCTAAAAAATAATTGATTTTTGAATTTTAATCAAAATCTTTTTTAGAAAATCGAAAAAACTAAAAACGTACATCAGTAAAGTACTAGTATTCTTTGGCCAATTTTGATTAAAAGCTTATTTTCACGCTCCCGGGGGGTAACCGAACTTAAATATAAAATTTCAATCTCTTAGCTCTTTTCATTATTGAGATATTTTGTTCACAGACAGACAGACAGACCATGTCGCGAAAACCACTCTTTAGGATTCAGGGGACCTCAAAACGTGTATATCCGTCAAAATCTTGACATCGAATTTTTTACATAAATCCAATACTTTCTCTCTATATATATTAACATACATAGAGTTAAGAGGAAGTAAAAAACATTGTATGATTAAGCAAGAGTATCACACTAGATTTTTTTAAATTAATTAATTAAATGACTTGATTTTTAAAAGGGAAATAAAGAGAGAGAGAGAGAGAGAGGGCGTCTATTGAGTTGAAGGGTATTTCTTTTCATTGGGCGGAAGGCGGTATTTAGGCCCGGATGGACCTTTTGCCATTGAAGCGGCTAATCACAAGAAATGACGATTATTACACAATTCACCCTCTCTACCTTTAAATGGATTTTAAACTTGTTTTTTTTTTTTGTTTGAACAGAACTACTTGTAAAAAATATAAGGTAAGAGAAAGTAAAAAGGATTTTTTTTTTAATATTCCCGACTATATGAAAGATAGATGGGAAAATTCTCTCTATTTATTCCATGGAAATATGAGCATTTTATTTTTTACTAAATATATCTCGATACAAAAAAATCTGATGTGACAAGCACGAAACACAACTTTCTATTACCCACGGTAAAAGAAAGTTGTGTGATGTGCGACCTGTCACACCAGATTGCAATAAAAAATCTCTTCAAAAATTCGCGAACTCTAGAAAATTGTGTTAATTTTTATTTGTCGGCTTTTTTGGGTGCATCTTGCAGCTTATATAAGAAGAATATACAAACTATTTGTATTAGAAAGTGAATAGGCCTAATATTATTTTATCCCGCATCCATCCTGACGTTTTTGTTTAAAAAAACAAAAAAAAATATATCAAAATTTGTATTTATTAATATAGAACAAAATCAGCAAAACATTCACAATTTAGTAAAATTTGGTGCAATAGAAAGAAATAGGATGAAATTCAATACTGGATGATAAGAGACAGGATTTTTTAAATAGTGTCGCAACAATTGACAATTTTTTGAGAAGAAAATAATATAGAAATGTCATGTAATAAAGTGATGGAGGGGCTTATGATAACATTAATTGAACAACGTAAATGAACAAGAATAACTTACAATACAGGTACAAAAGGCTAGGAGATGCAGTGAGGAATATCAAATTGGAGCGAAGTAGGAATGACGCCACAGGTGAAACGCATCTATAAAAAAAAAAGAAAAAGAATTTAGTATAAGCAATCCATGCTTTTACCTGAAAATGATGGATACGAGGGCAGGTGAATAAGTCCGTGACTTTTTGAATGAAACACAGGTTTTTGGATAAAAAATTATTTTATTTTTCAACGTAGTCTCCTTTGAGCTCTATACACTTTGTCCAACGTTTCTCCAATTTTTTTTAGCCCTTCCAAAAATAAGATTTGTTTGTGAGATGATTTCATCATTGGACTCAAATCTCCTTCCGCCGAGTCAGCTTTGGAAACAATAAATAGTCACTCGGGGCTAAATCCGGAGAATAGGGCGGATGAAGGAGCAATTCGTATCCCAATTCATGGATTTTTGCCATGCCTCGTATTAGACAAGCATTGCATAGAATCTATAATGCCCGTCTGTTTGTCTGTCTGTCTGACTGTCACGCTCTATTTAGGCAACTTCCCTTTGGAATTTTGAAATGAAATTTTATATGCATAAAGAGGACCTTCTCGGTAAAATTATTTTCATCCCGAAATTCCTTTAACTTTTTGAGTTATTAATTTTTAAAGTTACGATTTACCCCATAGGAAATGTATAGAGAAATATTTATGTATTCTTTTCATTTGTGTATTCCATGAATGTAAACAAATCATCAAGCAGGCACTGAATTGAAATGGAACAATAATAATTTTCTTTTCATAATTAAGAAGCCCTCGGGGCTTGGTGTAGAGGTTAGCGTGCTAACCTCGTATACCAAACGTTGCGGGTTCGGACCCCAGACAGTCCGATGATTTTATTTAAGCCATTTGGATACTAAATGGCTTAAATAAGAATGCCTGGACCCCTATATGTATATTAATCTCTATAACGGATATCGTAAAAGTCTTAAATGGCCTAAGTTGTCGAAAAGACTGTGTGAATGTGTGTGTGAGTGTGAATGTGAAAAAAGTGTGAGTGTTTAAAAAAAAAAAGAAGAAAAGGCGCGAAGTGGTCAAGTTAACTAAGGTGCTACGGGAAACTAAAAATATCTGAACACAAAAAAATCTGGTGTGACAAGCAGGGTGCACAACTTTCTCTTAGCGAAGAATAAAAGAAAGTTGAGTGCTGTGCGCCAGTCACACCAGATTTTTTTTTTTTTAATAAATTGATTATGTGATTTATGAATTATGTGGATAATAATAATTTTTTATAAAATTGCAGATGACGATGAGTGATTTGTGGCATGGAGGGCTTTAGTTTGGTATGATGCATATCCTCATGGGAGCGGGGGCAATGGGGATAGGGGGGAGGAGGGGGTGCAATCGATAGCCCGAATGAAGGGTGAAGGGGTGAAATGGGTGGGGATTGGGGATTTAAGAGGAGGGGATATTCACTCGACGTGTGTGGTTGGTCCCTTTGCTAACACGAAGGGTGCCACACGGGTGGCGGCCATCTTGTCTGCACTCCCCACTCCACCCTTTTAATTATACCCTTTGCATTGGGGGGAGGGTTGATTCCCTTTCTCCCCCTCCCTTTCACCCAATGTATGCACATATACAACAGACACAATCAGTCAATATTACTCGTCTAGCCATGTTCATAATAAACATTATTAATATAAAGGATTAATAAAATTAAGATGACGTCATTCCAAGGGACGCCATTAATAAATAATGCTAATATTGAAAAAAAAAATCTTGTGTGACTGATTTTTTTGTGTCGATATGTATTTAGTGTCCGACAGTACGGTACATTCGATTTTCAAGATGTAAAAGTTTAGGTATGGGAAAATATTTAAATTTTGTTACCATGGCCAGGGCCGCAGAGAGAATTGAGGGGCCCCGGGGCTACTTATCTTATCTTATTATTATTCTTATACTAGGGGTATTCATGATCTTGCGTTTTGTCGTAAATGTCCTAAATCGTAAACAGTTTAGCACAAAAGTTAACGAACGGACCAAAAATAAATTTGTCCTATGTCGTATTTGATGAGATTCGGTGAGATCGAACAACATTCATAGCCTACGAAAAGTCTTTTTCTTTTTAAAATTGTCTCACATATCTCATTCATTTATATTTTTAAATAAATAAATAAGAGAAACAAACAAAACAACACACTAAACACTTGAAAACAAAACACAAACTGCACAAACACTTTTTAGGTTAGAAAAACTTTGACATTTCTAATGGCGGAAATTGGTTTACAACATACGACACCGATATAAGAGACCTGTGGCCGTCGTGTGTACTAATTGGCAATTCGACAGGTAAATGTCTAATATATCGTATACTCAAATAAGACATAGGAGACTTTTAATACGATAGGACGTCGTATATACAAGATCATGAATACCCCTACTATTAAACGAACAATGTAACATGTTATGTTTGTTTATATATAAGCATATCAGTTCTCGAAAACGGCTCTAACGCTTTTTTTCAAATTTTAAATATATACTATTTGTGATCCCAAAATGAAATTGTGCTAGGTCTCATGTATGGGAAAATTCGGGTACTAGTACTTTACTGGTTTACTTTTTCTCGAAATTCCCTTTAAAGATTTCTTTTCAAATATTTTCCTATTTATTCTATACAAATCAAATTGCACCCCTCGAGTGCTAATACCTTACTTATGTACTACTTTTTTTTTTTTAGTTTTTTACAATTTTATAAAAAAAAAGACCGAGCTCCGGCTCGGTCAACCCGGAACTAATACTAATATGTAAAAGGCTATTGTGGCCTTCGTGCCAAAAATTTTTACACAATTTTTAAAACAGTTATACATATAGCTTACAATATTTATTTAAATAAAAAAGATATTTAAAAATTTTTCAAAATTTCCTAAACATAGGGTTACCATTATTTAGGCCAGTCCTGGACAGACGCCTTTTGGGTGGTCTGGAGTTATGGAAATTAAACACTGAAATCTGCGTTTTTAGCTATCCTGAGACGTGAAAAATATTATAAATCTTGTTTTTGAGCTTAAAGGGCCAGGGCCCCTTCAGAAGAAAATTTCAAGAAAATGATTTGTTTTTTAATTGAAATTTTAAGATTAAAAAAAAAAACAAATAATTTTCTTGAAATTTTTGATTTGATTTGAGCATAAAGGGTGCGGGACCCCTCAGGAAAAAATTTTCCTTTAAGCTCAAATCTTAAAATTTCAATTAAAAAACAAATAATTTTCTTGAAATTTTTGATTTGATTTGAGCATAAAGGGTGCGGGACCCCTCAGGAAAAAATTTTCCTTTAAGCTCAAATCTTAAAATTTCAATTAAAAAACAAATAATTTTCTGGAAAATTTTGATTTGATTTGAGCATAAAGGGTGCGGGACCCCTCAGGAAAAAATTTTCAAAAATGATTTTTTTTTTAATTGAAATTTTTAACCATGAAAATAATTTTTTATTAGAATTTTAAGGATGGAGCGCAAAGGGCCCGGGCCCCCTCCGGGGGTGATAAGAACACATTACAAAACATTTTATTAGACAGTTGCTTAGTTTGAAGCAAATAATGTTATTTGCTATCTTATATATAGATATATATTTTTTTCTTTCATATAGTTTATCAACCCCATCAAGTTTTTCACTCAACATTTGCCTCGAGGACAATAATAACGGTTATCATCAAAGTCTTATATGGCCTGAGTTGCCGAAAAGACTGTGAATGTGAGTGTTTAAAAAAATTTTCAAAATCATTACTAACTATATTCCAATCCAGTGCCTGCTTGAGGATTTGTTTACATTAATATACTACATCAGTGGTTCCCAACCTGGGGGCGATTTGGATTTTCAGGGGGGCGATAAATAAGCGGGGGGCGATTGGGGGGGCGATGAGTATTCAAAGGGAGAAAAATTATTTAGTAAAATTTAAAAAAATAAAAATCAAAGAGAAAATTCTCCTATTTACAGGATGGTCAGGATAGAAGAAGACAAAATATTATCATAAAAATAAAATAGTCTGAAGATAATTCCAATCTAGAATTGAAACGTCACTTTTAACTCAAATTCTAAATTTCAATTAAAAAAAATCATTTTTTTGAAATTTTTTTCATGGGAGTCTCCGGGCTCTTTAAGCTCGAATCTTAAAATTTCAATTAAAAAAATCATTTTTTTGAAATTTTTTTCATGGGAGCCTTCGGGCTCTTTAATCTCGAATCTTAAAATTTCAATTAAAAAAATCATTTTCTTGAAATTTTTTTCTTCAGGGCCCGGGCCCTTTAAGTTCAAATCAAGTTTAGTCTTTTTCACGACTCAGGATAGCTAAAAATGCAGATTTCAGTGGCTAATTTTCAAAAAATTTTCCATATCCCCAGATTCCCCGGAAATCCTCTGTCCAGATCTGGCCTCGATAAATTAAAACTTTGTAACTCTTTGTTTAGGAAATTTTGAAAAAATTTTATATAACTTTATTTAAATAAATATTGTAAGCTATGAATAACTATTTCAAAAGTTGTGTCAAAAACTGTGTAAAAAATTGTTGGCATGAAGGCTACAATATATATATACTAAAAAAAAAACTTTTTTTTTTTTTTGGGGGGGGTATTACTAAGTATTACTAAATAGCTCCGGGGCCTGTCAAGTCTGTCTGCGGCCCTGTATATAGGCCTACGGTAATAAAATTGTTTAAAATAATAAAACAGCTGTATTATTTACACTTTACTTCAAATTAAAATTAGGTATACAATGAAAATGTAAAGGGGGGGGGGGGGGGATAGGTGTTAGTCAACCTCCAGAAAGGGGCGATGGGTCAAAAAAGGTTGGGAACCACTGTACTACATCAATGCAAAGAATACATAAATATTTTTCTATACATTTCCTAAGGTGAAAAATCGTAACTTTAAGAATTAATTTCTCAAATACCGGAAGTGCTAGAGATCAAAACGTATTTTTCCCTGAACCAATTTTTTATGCTGAATACATGTATGTAATTATTATTTTTTACGATCTTTAAGTTAAAACCGTAATTTTTATGCGTAGAGACAGAGGGATAGACGGACACCGGAATCTATGCATAAACTCTCTCTATTAGTACTAAGTACAGTGTGAGCTAAAAAATAAAAAGATTTTGTTGTAATTGAAATATTTTAAGGTGATAAATTTCCCTAACAAAGTGAGAGGAATAAAAAGAATTCCTTTTGTTTATGAGAAAGTTTTTTGCATGTTTTGCATGTATTGTTTCAAACGTTTTAACAAAAGAAGCCATTATTTGTTTTGTTCTTTTAAGTATCTTAAAAAAAAAAAAAAAATTATTTAAGCTTTATTTTCTCTATTATCATCAATCACATAGTAGCAAAAATAAATTGTTCAAAATCATATTTTGCTAAAGTTTATATTTAGAAATAATTGAACTTGAAGCCAGCTTTTGGTTGATTGTCTTGTTAAGTATATTAATGAGCCTCTTATTACAAATTTGTCAAATTCTTCGTCAACAGTCTCTTTGAAAAAGTTTTTTTTTTACTTTCTCTTACCTCTATATACTGTATATGTTAATATATATAGAGAGAGAAAGTATTGGATACATGTCAAAAATTCGATGTCGAGATTTTGATGGATCTTCACGTTTTGATGTCCCTGAATCCAAAAAAGTGGTTTTCGCGACATGGTCTATCTGTGTGTGTGTCTGTCTGTGTGTCTGTGAACAAAATATCTCAAGAACGAAAAGAGCTATGAGGTTGAAATTTTATATTTAAGTTAGGCAAACCCATGGGACGTGACACGAAGCTTTTGAACAAAATCGGCCCAAAAGTACTAGGGCTTTACTGATGCACTTTTTCAGTTTTTTTTTCGATTTTCTCAAAATTCGCTTCAACGATTTTTGTTTTAAATTCAAAAATCAATTATTTTTTAGATTCTCTATAAAATGTATATTCTCATTTTGTGATTGAAATCTTCTGAAGACCACTTTACTCTTGTACTCCATAGAAAAGATAGGAGAAATGGTTGCCATGGTAACAAAATATAAATATTTTGCCATACTTATAAATTGTACATCTTGAATTCAATTGTACCTTACTGTCGGAAACTAAATACATGTCGACACAAAAAATCTGGTGTGACAAGCACAGTACACAACTTTCGATTACCGAAGGTAAGAGAAAGTTGTGTGCTGTGCATGAAGGAATTGAGCTACGAGGTTGAAATTTTATATATAAGTTAAACACCCCCCGAGACCGGAAAAATAAGCTTTTAATCAAAATCGGCCAAAGAGTACTAGTACTTTACTGATGTACTTTTTCAGTTTTTTTCGATTTTCTCAAAATTTGCTCCAACGATTTTTTTTTAAATTCAAAAATCAATTATTTTTTAGATGCTCTTTAAAATGTATATTCTCATTTTGCAATTGAAATCTTCTGAAGACTACTTTACTCTTGTATTTCATAGGGAAGATAGGAGAAATGGTTGCCATGGTAACAAAATATAAATATTTTCCCATACTTATAAATTTTACATCTGAATTCATATGTTCCATACTGTCGGGAACTAAATAAATGTCGACACAAAAAATCTGGTGTGACAAGCACAGAACACAACTTTCGATTACCAAAGGTAAGAGAAAGTTGTGTGCTGTGCGCCAGTCACACCAGATTTTTATTTCTTATACTTGTAAATTTGTAAATTTTACATCTTGAAATTTGAATGTTCCTTACTGACTGAAAATAACTATACCTCGACACAAAAAATCTGGTGCCACCAGTCACACTAGAGTTTTTTTTTTTAATTTAATTAAAATTTTTTCTTTTTATATATGGATGAAATCTAAATCAAAAACACTCACATTGCTTACAAATCCAGAAACGATCATTATATTGAGTGTGTTGAGGATTAAAAAAAAAAGAGCTTGATGTTGAATAAAGAAAAAAAAAAAGATAAATGAATAAAAGCAAGAGAGAAGAGATGATAATGATGCTGAGTAGGAAGGGATGGATGGTTAAGATAATTCCCCCTTGTGAACGATGATGATGATGATGGGATGTAATAAAAGAGAAGGTTGATATCAAGAGGAATTAAATTCGATTTCATTTAAGATGAGTCAGACAACACCCAATCAGAATCAGGCTTTCTAACTCAAAAAAAAAAGAAGGGAGGAACCCCAAAAAATAAAAGTTCAACGAGGGTTGAAAATTGCCTCCAAGGAGGAAGTTTCATTAAATTTAATTATTCATTTTTTTTTTTTATATTAAATTAAGTAAATAAAAAAAAAAATCCTCAACATCCACTTAATCCCTTTATGTTAATAACCAATTTAATAATATATAGTTGACTGGTTTTCTACTCTTTGGTTGGGGACATTTTTGTTCCAGTCCAAGGTTCAATATTCCAATCCAGTGCCAGTTTGAGGATTTGTTTACATTAAACAAATATTTTTATTTAATGAAAAATCCCGCACGCCCAGGGTTTGAACAGGGATCTTCTTTGTTAGTTAAGCTTTTGAGCAAAATCGACCAAAGAGTTCTAGTACTTTACTGAAGTACTTTTTTAGATTTTCTCAAATTAGCTCTAAGAATTTCGATTAAAATTCACAAATGATTTATTTTTTTGATGCTCTTTAAAATGTACCTGGTATATTCTCATTTTGCTCTCAAAATTGTTTTAAGTACACTTTACTCTTGTACTTCATAGGAAAGATAGGAGAAATGGCTGCCATGTTAACAAAATATAAATATTTTCTAGTGATGAGAAGTGGCTGTAGACTTTGGGTATAGGAGACTTTGCAGCCAAGGAATTAAATAAAAAACTTTTATTTAATTGTTAACCGCCGACGGTTCGGTCGCAAATCACGGCCTTCCTCAGGACGATTAATTGTTAGAATACAAGATTAATCGTCCTGAGGAAGATCGTGATTTGCGACCGAATCGTCGGCGGTTAACAATTAAATAAAAGTTTTTTATTTAATTCCTTGGCTGCAAATTCTCCTATACCCAATAAATTTTTTCCCATGTTTATAAATTTATTATCTTGAATTCAAATATATCGGAGTAAACTAAATATGTGGGCGCAAAAAATCTGGTGTGACAAGCACAGAACACAACTTTCAATTACCAAAGGTAATAGTGAGAACATCACACCAGATTTTTTGTATAATAATTAATTTAGAGTTCCTTGAAAATCCACCGCCTTAGGCACTTGTCTACTTTGCCTCAGATTTCATATAAAGTAAGTGAAAGATACTAGAAGGAGAATAAAAAGAGAGAGCAACTAATAATATTTTCTTTTATTATACCCTCAGTGCTGACGTTTCGGTCCGGTTTAGGGCCACCCTCAGAGCATTAGGGTTGTCATCAAAAATTTCAATTTCAACATTTCACCTATATTAAACATTGTTGGTCGATTTTATATAGGCTACAATATATAGCCTATATGATAAGTAGGTGAGATGTTTTTCAATGGTAAAGTCTGCGAGTAAAATTTTATGTGACTGTTCTATCGAGAAATGAAATAGAATTTTACTCGAAGACTTTACCATTGAAAAACATCTCACCTGCTTATCATATAGACTATATGGACCCTATTATGCAATAGTGTGTCAAGCGCCAAAAAATTAAAAATTAAGTTAAGCACGGAATATTGTTTTAAATGCTATAATTAATAATATTTTTTATGAAATATGTCCTAAAAAAATTTATATTTAATGTTACTCGCAAAATTGACAAAAAAAAATTGTATATAATCCAATAAAAACAAAAAACTTTATTGTTAATTTTCTCAAAACTCGGTAAATGGCGCTTGACACACTAATGCGTAACAGGGTCCATATATTGTAAATAAAATCGACCAACAACGTTTAATATAGGTGAAATGTTGAAATTGAAATTTTTGATGACAACCCTAATGCTCTGAGGATGGCCCTAAACAGGATCGAAACGTCAGCACTAAAGGTATAATAAAAGAAAATATTATTAGCTGCTCTCTCTTTTTATTCTTCTTCTACTACATCAATTAACCAGCTATATTAAAAAAACTTCCAATACTAGTTTTTGGGTTATGAAAGCACATTTCTTTTTTTGAAAAGAAATTCATTAAAAATACTTATTTCTCATTTATTGACAATGTATAACGTATAATATATAGCTACCCATATCATTATTATCATATCCAAGTGATCGATTAACGTTGAAAATATGTTCGAGAGAGGAGAGAGAGATTATATTTCCCCATTTAGGGCATTCTCTCTTTCTGAAAGTGAGCCGCTCTCACAAAGCGTGGAGTGAGGGGCCCATATGTTATTATGATTGGGGCTTATGACCATGTATTGTTGAACTTTCTCATATATATATATTGAAATATAATCCTAGTTAATAAGCTTTAGTTTTTTTTTCTCTCTCTTTTTTCTAGACTAGAGGTATTGAATGTTTCTCAACTGCAAAACGCAGACAGAGGGAGACCACTAACCACATCTGTCCCTAACCCCCTCCACCTTATCATATTTTATAATAACTAAAATTAATAGGCATAATTAGAAATCTTTCGTTATATTAGCCGCCGACTTTTATTCAATAAATAAGATCAAATTTCTTTATTGTTCATTCAATAGATTACCAACTAATTATTACTCAAAGAATAAATAATAAGTCAAATTAAATATGTGACGGTTAATTGACAAATAAATTCAATAGACAAAGTAAAAATGGAGAAATGTGATTTGTTTTTTTACGGCGGTAGAAACAGCACGAGAAGGATAATGTAAAAGAGAGCAAGAGGTTTACTCGTTTTGTTGCAGATGGAAGTGCAGAGCAAGGAATAATTTACAAGAAATTATGTCGAGGAATTTTAATGACCAGACGACTGTAATTGTAATAAATCAATTTCGGTCTAAAAAGACCATCATCATTTCTTGTAAATTATTCCTTGCTCTGCACTTCCATCTGCAACAAAACGAGTAAACCTCTTGCTCTCTTTTACATTTTTTTTGGGTTTTTTTTTTATTTGTTTCAGGTCTTTTTCGGCATCTGAGGGCATTTAGGTCTCTAATTATTTCAATGGGTATCCAATGCAATTTAAATAAATTTCTCGCCTGGGACTGGATACGAACCAAGGGCAGATCCAGAGGTGTTTCTCGGGAGAGGGTGGGGGGGGGGGTAATCAGGTGTGACTGGTCGCACAGCACACAATTTTTTCATAATTTCGGTAATTTAAAGGCGCATTTTGTACTTGTTTGCCAGAATAGAAATACAAATCAAATTTCTATTAATTTTTAAAATTTTACATTAAAAATAATTTTTTTTTTTTTTTTTAAGTATTTTTTCAAATCTGAGAGGGGGGGGGGGGGGTAATTACCCCTTTACCCCCTGTATCTGCCCTTGATGCGAACCCATGATCTTATTAAAAATCATTTTGAAAATAAAATTTAAAATCTGGTGTGGCTGGTCTCTTACCGATGGTAAGTCACACATGTTTAGTTTCCCCCGATATATTAGAATTTAAGATATAAATTTTATAAACAAGGGAAAATATTTATATGGCAACCATTTCTCTCATCCTTCCTATTAAGTACAAGAGTAAAGTGTGCTTCAAAAGAATTCAATGACAAAATGAGAATAGGCCCTATACATTTTAAAGTGCATGTAAAAAATAATTTATTTTTGAATTAAAAAAAAAATCGTTGGAGCGAATTTTAAGAAAATCGAAAAAAACTGAAAAACTACATCAGTAAAGTACTAGTACTTTTTAACGGATTTTATTCAAAAGCTTCGGGTCAAGTCCCAGAGGGGTGCCTAACTTAAATATAAAATTTCAGCCTCGTAGCTCAATTCCTTCATGCTTAAAATTGAGACACAGACAGACAGACCATGTCGCGGGACCCACTTTTTCAAGAGTAATTGTTGCATCTTGATATTTCGTTTATTAAGGCACTTCAAGCCGACGCTTCGGTCAGATATACGACTATCTTCAGGGCTGAAGTGTGTCAGCAAAACTCTTCAAAAAGTTGAATGGTACAATTGTGTAAAGTTTTTTTGGCATTAAATAAAGACCAGAGTCCAAGTCACCTTGACCTGAGGTTAAATAAACCTAACCTTGAATTCCAAAGCCTTTGGTCTTTATTTAATGCCAAAACTTTTACACAAACAGCCGAAAAAAATTGGTTTCCCAGGATTCGAATCACAGATCTACCAATTTGTACTCTTTGCAAAAACCATTTACAAATGTATTGTAATTTTAGAAAGATATTTAAAAATTAGAGTGCAATTGTGTGGTAATTTTAAAATTCCCAAACTGCCTTCGAAAAAAATTCAATTTTTAACGAACATTGCTATACAATGTATGTAAAATTACAATACAAACTCTATTTTTCGAAGAAAATTGTAATTTTAAAATGTTTTTTGTTGTAAATATTTGAATGCATAAATTTGTAAATAAATGCATAGTAGTTATCATTTACAAGGAAAATTTGTAAATTTAGTATTCAAAAACACACTAAAATTAAGATTTTTTTTTACAATGTTTAGAAATAAATCTTGAATACAAGTATAAGTATTTTTTCAAGGAAAGTTAATTAAATACCCTGATTTAATGATGGTTAATTAATTAAAAGATATATATTTAGATCTCTCCTCTTCTGGTTTCATTTGACTCCCTAGGGAAAACCTATCTTATAGTTCCTAAGGGAAATGAGATATCTAATCATGTCTCTAAAGATTAATTGAACAAGATCAAAGCTGTCGGCTTTCAGGAGATTACTAACCACCCAGAGTGTTTTGCCTGCTCCTCCATGTCATGTTAACTTACGTCTAAATATACTCCTCTAGTGAAAACTTTACAATATGCGTTTGGGTAGGAGACCACTAGCGGTCATAGAAGGGGGGAGGGGGGACAGAGAGACGCCCATTTCCATATATTTTTTGAATTTGTTTATAAAGTCATTTTTGGGTAATATAAATACCTACTACCAAAGTCATGATGGTGCCGGAAGGAACGATTTAAGTAATTAATCACCCCCGTCCCCTTTATCAATTTGACAAAGAATGAGTTCCACATTTTTCTGCAATGTACCAGTGCCTAGAATGTGTTAATGTGACTTTTAGTCCTATTGATGACAAGTGAAGTTCTTTTTATTTTTGGGCTCAAGTAACTCAAGTTTAAGGTATATGTTAGAAATTGCTTTCCGATTTTTTTACACGTGAATTGGATGCTAATTTCTGGTAACTGTTATGGATGGATGTTTTAGGGCGCATTCAGCAACATAGGCCATTCGCGAAGGTAACTGTTATGATTTAATGGATAAATTCAAAAGAATAAACAAATATTGATTGAAGCTTGATGAGTGATGCCGAGAAAATTATAAACCGAAACTCCTCTATCACGTTGAGTTTACGGCAAGGGTGTAGGAAGGGAGAAACAAAGTTTTTTTATTTTTCCAAATGAGTTTTGTTCCTAACATTTCGAAGGTCAAAGACAAAGGCCCTTCTTTTGAGGAAGCTGATTTTACACGCCACTAACATTACAATAACAGCCAAGAATTTTTTGCATCAAGAGCGCCATTTGACTTCGGTAAGTCTAGCGAGAATTCCGAAGTTACCGAAGTCAAATGGCGCTCTTGATGTAAAAATCCTTGGCTGTTATTGTAATGTTAGTGGCGTGTAAAATCAGCTTCCTCTGAAGAAGAAGAGCCTTTTTCCTTGACCTGCCGCTTGATCGCAGCACCAATAGAGCCAGTAGCTATGATACCCCATCTTACCTCGCTACCCCGTCTTGTCCCATGTTCCCCTTCTTAATTAAAATTGTTTCAGATGCAGAAAGCCAAAATGAATTAATTTGTCAAAAAAAAAATGATTTAATCTTATTAAAAAAAAGAGCGATAAATAAAAAAAAATAAAGGGAAAAAAGCTAGTTGTCAAATTTATGAGTAGGAGGATTTTAAAAATGTGACATGTTAAAAAAAAAATGGATTGTATTCGCCGGGACAAGGTTTATTTATTTGAGATAAAAAAAAAAATGTCACGAGGGTCTTTTTTGCCTAAAGCACAGTATCTGTTCGTATCCCCCTTTTTTTTCTCTCTGTCTCTCTTCCATTCTGTTTGGAACCTGGACCCCCCCCCCCTAAAGGCCCCTCAGGGAAGGCCAACATCCAATCCAAAGCCAGAACAAACTCTCTCTCTCTCTCTCTTGCCTTTCTATTTCAGAGAGACACAGAGAAAGGGAGGGAGATAAATATCATTGATTCAAAATGGCGGATCAGCACCCTCTTTCTCATTCTCTTTTCACTTCACTTAAAGGGCTTATAGCCTTCGTTCGTTCGATATACGCGTTCCTATAAAAAAAAACTAATTTTTCTGAGTGTTTATTATGCCTTGTACCAGGGGGGGGGGGTCTAAACACGCTCCGAAATTTCAAAAAATTATAATAAAGTGAAATACACTGTGCGTCAAAAATAACGTAACACTTTGTTTTTTCTTAAGAATACCTATTCTAATCTATCTTAATGATAATTTAATTTAAGAAACATTTAATATGAAATATCTTAAACTTTTCTAAATAAATACAAATCAATCATTTTAATCCTAAAAAGTTTTTTAGAAATTTTGAAATTTTCATATTTTTTGTTATTTTATGATAAAGTTCCGGGGTGACCAAGTCAGAGCTCGGTCTTTTGTTTTATAAAATTCTAAAAAACTAAAAAAGTACATCAGTAAAGTACGAATACTGGAGGGGCGCGAATTTGATTTGTATAGAAGAAATAGGAAAATACTTAAAATTTGAAAGAAATTATAACGAGACAACTTGCTCCTCAATGGAAACATCAATAAAAACACCAAAAAAAGAAGTAACAGTTCAGGGGGAGGTTTTGAGGAATAGCAATATTACTGAGTGGTTTCCGAAGATGAAACCTAGCGCAATTTGTTTTCTATCCCGGAAATAGCAAATATTTAAAATTTGAAAGAAATCTTTAAAGGGAATTTCGAGAAAAAGTACACCAGTAAAGTACTAGTACCCGAATTTTCCCATACATGAGACCTAGCACAATTTCATGTTGGGACCACAAATAGTATAAGTTATATTTAAAATTTGAAAAAAAAAATCGTTAGAGCTGTTTTCGAGAACTGATATGCATATATATAAACAAACAAACAAACGTACATTGCTCGTTTAATAGTAGAAGATTACTCTATTTTAAAAAGTTTTTGTTCTTTGACACTGAATAGTTTTTGAAATAAACAACGAAGAAAAAGACATTTCATTTGTTTTACAAACTCATTTGTTTATATTTACCCTTTTTTTAATGACATCTGCATGATTTTGTTTTGATTTTTTTCAAAATTAACGAAAAATATCTTCTTCTGCAAAATCTATTCAGTTTTCGAAAAAATGTCAAAGAATAAAAACTTTTTTAAATAGACTAATTTATCATAATATATCAAAAAATTTAAAAATTTTTGAAAAAACTTATTAGGTAAAGTACTATTTCCAATTGACGTATTTATTCCAAAAATTGTAGAAATCTACAATTTTAGTGTAAGGAGTATATACCAAATTACATTGATCTGGCTGCTCTGTTTTTTAAACAATCGTATTCACACACACAGAGACATAATGCCCAAAATGGTATTTTTGGACTCAGGGGGGTCTAAAACGTGGAGAAACATCAAATTCTCGAAGTCGAATTTTTTGACGATTACAATACTTTCTCTTTTAATACTATACGAGAAAGTAAAAAAAGATAAACGGCAGGGGGAAAAAAAAAATTTCCACAGAAAAATTTTTGAGTTCGGGCCCCTCCGAAAAAAATTTCTATATATTCGCCCCTGATTCAGTTAATCAAAAGGGCGGCGCATCAAACGGGCCCTAAGGCGACAGCAAGCCTAAATCCGCCACTGTATATAGGTTAGAGAAAGTAAAAAGGAAATATCGCAAGATACATGTTTATATAAACCATTTCTCAAATATTCCATTTCTTATTTTAGAGATAGTCCCTTAAACTATATATTGAGTTATTTTATCTTTTTTTTCGATTGTAATCTTAAAATTCAAGTAGTCTTTGGTTTTCCAGTCGACTAGTCTTAACATCTTCAGGTCTGCCGAAGCCGTTTGTCTGTCTGTCCCATTTTTAAACAGCCAATTGAGTCTCCTTTTATAGGATCTTCATTGTCCATTGTCCAAACCAAAATAAAGTTGTTTTTGTTAGAATCTGCTGCTTGCTCTATCTCAAGTGCATCCAAACCCCCTGAAAAAATCGAAAATTATCCTTTTTAACAATATTATATTGCGTTTCCTTTTCATTGAAAAAAAAAAAAAAAAAAACGTAACGTCCTCCCCTCATCCTCAAATCTTCTTTTCTTTTCTTTTCACAATTAGGTAAGGCCCTACTATCTTTTCCTTTCTCCCATATGTCTTTCTCTCTCTCTCAGGTCAGATTTGTTTTTTTGGATTAGATGAAAAAAAAAAAATAAAAATAAATAAATAAATAAAAGTTCCAATAAAGAAGAAAAAAAGGGACTAATAAAGAAGAGACAGACTATTTGTTGTCTTTGAAATCATTCAAAAAAAAAATTTTTTTTTTTTACCAACCTAAATAAATAAATGAAGAAAGATACTAAACGAAAACGAAAAATAAAAATATTTTCTCTTCTTCACAAAAGAAACTAATTGAATTTTCTATAAAAACAAATTGTTATATTAAATAAATAAATCGTTTACAAATAACACTCAGGGGCGTAAATAACACCCCCGCAATGCGGGGGGGGCGTAGCAGGTGAAGAGACCCAGGCGCAAAAATATTTCCCACGTGGCGGAACAAATCGGTTCCGCACAAAAAATTTTTCGCACGGGGGAAAAAATTTCGTGTCCCTCCAGGAGGGGGCGTTATTCTTGTTCCCGCGGGGGGGGGGGAGTCAATGTAGTTACGCCTCTGGAGTCTCTTTATTGGGTATATGTATCTCTTTAAGTTTCTTCTTTATTTTCTTTTCTTAATTATGAGAAGCTTCACGTCTAGACAGAGAGGCTTCGCCCCTGGACCCCCCTTGGCTAACTTGGGCCCGCCTGTGGCGGACCCTCGCCTTTTCTTCTTAATTATGAAAATAAATTTTTTTTATTTTTTATTTTTTTTGTTAAAACACTCACACTTTTTTTCTCATTCACACTCACATTCGCACACGCAAAGTAAAGTAACACAAAGTCTTTTCGGCAACTCAGGCTATATAAGACTTTTACGATATTCGTTATTGATTAATATATACATATATGGGGTCCAGGCATTATTATTTAAGCCATTTGGTATCCAATTCCCGCGACTTTTGGTATACGAGGTTAGCACGCTAATCCCAACACCAAGCCCCGAGGGCAAAAGAAAATATTTTTTTTTAAACATTCACACTTTTTTTTCATTCACACACACATTCACAGTCTTTTCGGCAACTTAGGCCATATAAGACTTTAACGATAACCGTTGTAATTAATATATATATTGTGGTTCCAGGCATTCTTATTTAAGCCATTTGGTATCCAAATGGCTTAAATAAAATCCTCGGACTGCCTGGGGTCCGAACCCGCGACGTTTGGTATACGAAGTTAGCACGCTAACCTCTACGCCATGCCCAGAGGGCAAGAAAATTCCTCCTCGGCCTCTGAGGGGGCCCTGGGGAGAGCAAAGGGGGGGACGCCGGGACCGGCGGGGGGAGGGGAAGGGGGGGAGGGGGGAAGAGAATCCCCGGCCGGGGGGGGGAGAGGGGGGGGGGGGGGGGGGGTGTGAGTGTTTATAAAAAAATTTTGCAAAATCCTTAGGGGGTGAGAGGTCGAGCGTTTACGCGTTCAGTGGACGACCAGCCTTAATCATACTTCCAGCCACAAAGACATACAAAATAGAGTTTGCAAATGAACGAACGAACTTTATATAAAGATCGCAAAAAATTGAACCACTTTATTAAAAAATAAAGTCATTTATTTAGAAGTGGCGAAATTGAGAGGGCGAGAGACTTGTGAATTTATAAATATAGATCAAGATTGTATAGAAATATAAATAAGAGCTTGTTAATAGAAATAAATTAAAAAAATTTAAGATTTTAGCCACGTGCTTTATAAATGGCATATGTTTTTAAGAAATAAAATTAAAAAAAATTCAATATGATTGCTTATCTTTTATTTATTTAATGAATATGCGTTATGCCGTTTATTCTTTATTTTATTCCTTCTATTATATTTATTATATTTTTTTGGTTGAGTGCTTTAGAATTCGGTCGGTTATAAGGGCTTGAAATCAGCACCCTCCACCTTCATCTCCCTTTCATAAAAAATACCCATTCCTCAACTCCTTCGGAAAAAATGAATGCAATTGAAGAAATTTTTTTTTTATTATTACTCAATTGGATCGGCCGGCGTATGTCAAAAGATTTGTGTTGTTGTTGTTGTTTTATTTTGAGATTCTTAAGTCCAGGAAGTCACCGCTTGTGACCCTCCTTTATTCTTTTTCATCGGCGGCATGTCTGTCTGTCTGTTTGTCACACACACAATGCTTATTATTTCGATTGAATCGGAGAGATAAGTAGCTTGAGTGGCCCCCCCCCTCGCTTTTTTTTTTTTTTTTGAAATTATTCTTTCTTCCTCTCTACAATTGCATTTGGACAAGGTCTATTGTAATCGGACCGAATTACAAGCGGATCTATTACATACAATTCACACCATCACGATAAGGAAGAAAAGCCTTTTTGAGATTTCAAGCAAATGAAAGAGTTTCTTTTTTTTTTTTGTTTAATTTCAAATCCGTTTATTTGGAAGTTACTCAGTCTTCTATAACTTCGATTTTTTGTATATAAAGAAATTACAAGACATGTATCCATAGGTGATCACAGAAGGGGGCTATTATATAACCCTTGAAAGAAATTTTATTTGCCTCCCCCCCATCCCCACAACAAAAAAAATCTGGTGTGACTGGTCACACAGCACACAACTTTCGGTTACCTTTAGTGGACCTTGTCACACCAGATTTTTTTTTGTTGTGGGGATGGGGGGTAAGGCAAATAACTTTGAGCGGTCCTATCTCGGTTAATATTGAGTCTACAAATTCGTTACAGGTAGGAAACTTTAGTAAATTTAATGCACTACAACTTTGTATTGGACTAAGGCAAAAAAATATGCTTAGTTTACGATATATATGCAAAAAACTGAAAAAAGTTCAAAATTTTTGAGGTTTTTTCCTCCCCTACCCCCTCCAAGTTAGGACAAAGTCCTCGAAGTCGAAGTCTTAGAATAGACAAGCTAGAGTACCCCCAAATAACTTGTTAAAAATTTAATTCACTTCGGAATACTTTCTAGGTAAAAAGTGGATATCCTCAGGACTATTCGTTTTTTCGGATATTTTTTACATTTCGAGAAAATTTGTCTAACTTTGACCGGCCGTACCTTGGTCAGTATTGAGTCTACGAATTCGTTTAGTGTACCATATTTTAGTAAATTTAATGCTCTACAACTTTGTATGGTGCAATGGTTCGCAAAATATGATTAGTTTACGAGATATAAGCGAAAAACCAAAATAATTTTCAAATTTTTGAGGTTTTTGTCACCCTACACCCCCCCCTCACACAGGGCCCTCGAGGTTAATAATTTAGGATAGACATCCTAGAGTACCCCCAAAGAACCTGTAAACATTTCATTCCTTTCGGATATTTTTCCGGCAAAAAGTTATATCGAATGGTCTGTATTGTGATTTTCCACTTATTTTTCAGAGGAATAAATCAAACCCGTAATGCTAATTACTAAATATCATTAAATCTATAGGTTTTAACGAAAAAATCGTTATGATAAAACTTCAAGAGAATTAAATTTGCTATGAAATGAGACAAGAATCAGCTTTCTAAGACACTTGGTTTTCATTTTATGAAGTAAAAACTGGGAATTTCTACATAAAATAGCACTTTTTCAAAATTTTAACCCCGATGAGGCACGGGTTAACGTTACCCAATTTAGCTAAAACTTTGCCATTATCATTTTCTAGCCAAAAGACAACTTTTAGGAGGTTCGGCCGAAAGAAATTAAAAAATTTTGTTTTTTGCGGCCACCCTAGCGTATATCCATCAAAATCTCGACATCGAATTTTTTGACATAAATCCAATACTTTCTCTCTATATATATTAACATATATATAGGTAAGAGCAAGTAAAAATCCGTTATCAGGATTTATCGATTTGATTTAGAAGCGAAAAGATTGACTAAATAACAAGAGGAGAGACCGACCGACAAGTTGATGTCGACATGAGATGAATCAAGTTCTCAGGGCATGTAACAAGGATCTAATAGCATCATCTCATATACGGAAAACAATATGTTTCCCATAATTCTCGAGATCAATAGAAATATCCATATACAGTAGGTATAATATTCTCAAGAAAGGAACAAGTTTTTTTTTTTTTAAAGATTCAAACCAAAAAAATATGATAATATTTAATTTATCACTTGCGTAGTTACACTAGATAACATTTTCCTGTAACATTAATCAATCATTGACTGATTTTTTTCTACATTTACCGGAAATCTCAAAAAAAAAATAGAGAATAAAGAGAGAAAGTATTGGATGCATGTCAAAATTGATTTTGATGGATATACACGTTTTGAAATCACCTAAATCCAAAAAAGTGGTTTTCGCGACATGGTCTGTCTGTCTGTCTGTGTGTGTGTGTGTGTCTGTGAACAAAATAACTCAAAAACGAAAAGGACTAGGAGATTGAAATTTTATATTTAAGTTACGTACCCCCCTGGGACGTAACTCGAAGCTTTTGTACAAAATCGGCCAAAAAGTATTAGTACTTTACTGATGTACTCTTTTAGTTTTTTCGATTTTCTCAAAATTTGCTCCAACGATTGTGATTAAAATTCAAAAATCAATTATTTTTTTAGATGATCTTTGAAATGTATATTCTCATTTCCCCATTGGAATTTTTTGAAGAACACTTTACTCTTGAACTTCATAGGAAAGATAAATATTTTCCCATGTTTATCATTCTTACATCTTGAATTTTAATATATCGGAGGAAATTAAAAAATCTGGTGTGACAAGCACAGAACACAACGTTCGATTACCTAAACGGGGGGTGGGGGTGGGTTTTACCCAACTCTTGGCCTCTTAAGAAAAAGTTATGTGCTGTGGGACCAGTCACACCAGATTTTTTATTAAAGGCCTATGCCCCGTGAAACAAGGGCTCTGCTTCACTACCTAAAAGTATCTATGCTCCAATATACATAAAAAATGGCCTCAGATGCCGATAAGAATAAAAAAGTGCTAATTATTTCTGTTTGACAAAAATTTGTCATAATATTTGTAAAGAATTAAAAAAGTTCCTCTCCCCTCTCTGACCAAGTATTATATTTTGAGTGAAAGAAATTATTTAACAGGCAAACAAACGAGCAGCATGGCAAGCAAGCAAACAAAATGTTCAAATGTTGAATTGATTAGCGAGCATTCCTAATAAAATATTTACTTATATTTGTAGCTTTAGCTACACTTTTTAGTCTATTTCATATAAAGGGTATATTTTTTTAATGACAGTTATTTGAAATTTAAAAAAAAATAAATAAAATAAAAACGTCAAAGACCTTATTGAAAACAAAAAAAAAAAATAATAATAAAAAGCGTAAATACGATTTTTATTTATTTTCCAATTGGAATGTTCAGTGACAAGTCAAAAGAAATGAATTTAAAAAAAATAAATTAACTTTATTCAAAAGCTATTTATTTCTATTTAGAAGTTAAATTAAAAATCACGATAAAGAGGGGGGGGGGGGGGGGGGGGGGGGGGGAAAGAGAAATGGTGCCTAGTATTGTTTGTAATTTGTAACTTGTTATCGTCTATGAAACGACTAGACAAGGTGATTATGTGATTTGAAGTCATCTATCCCCTGTAGATCCATCTAATGGCAAAAATCTTATTTTTTTATAATTTATTTAAGGGGGTGTAGGAGCGGGTCCGTGGACAATTTTATTTATTATTAGGCGAATTTTTAATTAGTGTATTAAATATTTATTAAAAATATATAAATACTGTACAACGTTTCGACTGCTTAGTTTCACGTAGGTTCACTTGAGTCGGAGCAAGTGCACAGTACTTGATAACGGCTGCTAAATAAGCAATCGAAACGTTGTACAGTATTTATATATTTTTAATAAATATTTAATACAAAAATGTGGTCTATAATTCAAAATTCCCCTAATAATAATATTTCAAACCACAAAAGCTTTAATAATTTTTCCTTTTTTAAATTTTTTATTTATTTAATAAAGTTGAACCCCTAGGAATGGTCTCAGTTGTCGAAAAGGGTTTAAAAAAAAAGCATAACTTATCAGTGGCGTAGCGAGCTTAACTCGCGCCCGAGGCACAATACCTTTTTAGCACCCCCCCCCCTTCCCATTCGAAAACCATATAATATCAATATATATATGTAAAATATACAAAATTATTATAAGGGCCGGAGAATAAAAGCCAGCATTTGATGGATCCTCTCATATCATCTTTAATTAGCAGATATTTCGACTGGCATCACGCCTAGTCATCATCAGTGCAAAAAAATGATTTGGCCGAGGGCCCGTGTCAAACAATAGGTGATGAATATTTTAAAATTTCAGAGAAGCAGGGGCCAGACGCAAACCGCTAACAAATTTTCAGGGGCGGAAGTTTGGTAATTAATTTTCAAGTTAAAATGAAGTAATTCAGACGTTAATAAAATATTTTCCTTGCGAATTTAAGAATACAAATATTGTATAAAACATTGTATAAAAGAAATGTTATTAAGCAAATATGAACTATAGAGAGGGCGGCAAATGAACTTGAGCCTAAAGGCGGCATCTAGCGCATTGTCGCGTCTATCCCTCCCTGTATTTTTCCAATCTTAAATACTCTCACCGGCAAAAAAAAAAAAAAACCGCAACACTTTGTTTCTTCTTAATAAAATTGAAGCAATTAAATAAAACAAAGACAAAAATATCGATATTCAATTTGTGAGACAAAATAAGATTATTTTAAAGTTTTGAAAATAAAAAAATTTCGACATTTTTATCTTGGGAAAAATAACGAAAATATAGAAGAAATATGAAGGTGACATTAACCTTTAAGAAAAGTATTCTACCTTTCCTAGAGAAAATTCCCTATTTGTTTTAGATTTTAGCCCCATATTGTCTCAATTTTTCTCTGAGTGGGGAGACTTCTGGGCCCCCCCCCTAGTTACGCCCATGATCAATGTGACTCAAGAGATTCCGTGAGCAGCGGTCTTAAAAAACAATGCTGAACATTTGAATCGCCTAACGTCATGAGAAGAGAATTAAGAAGAAGAAGAAGAATATTTTGAATTTTCAAGAGGAATAAAAAAAAAAAAAGTAAAAATTGAAAGTGGGTTGGATTTGAGGATTATATCCATCCAGCAAGCATCTGCAACTCAATAAGAAACAAGAGGAAGATTTAAAACATCTGTTTTCGGGGGGCTTAAAGAATAATAACAGACAATAGTCGATGTGAATCGAAGCTTGAAAAATGATTTTGAAAAATAAAAGTTGTGAGCTTTCGGGTTTTTTTTTTTTTTTTCTAACCATTCCAACTTTAAGGATCTCCTATCAGCTGTACCTGTGCGCAAAGAGTGATCTCGTTGAAAATAAAAAGCCATTTCTAACTTCCATTTTCTAATCCCTTTTAGTATCCTACTAATTATTTTTAATTTACGTTTTGAGAAGGTTAAATTTAAACAATTTCCTGGGACGTAACACGAAGCTGTTGAACAAAAACGGTCAAAAAGTACTAGTACTTTACTTATGAACTTTTTCAGTTTTTAAAATTCAAAAATCAATTATTTTTTAGATGCACTTTCAAATGTATATTCTCATTTTGCTCTCAAAATTGTTTGAAGCACACTTTACTTTTGGACTTCATAGGAAAGATAAGAGAAATGTTTGCCATGGTAACAAAATATAAATATTTTCCCATTTTTATCAATTTTACATCTTGAATTTTAATATAAAAATATGGGAGAAAACTAAACTAAATATATCTTGATAGAAAAAAAAATCTGGTGTGACAAGCACAGAATACAACTTTCGATTAGGGAAGATAAGAGAAAGTTGTGTGCTGTGCGATCAGCACACCAGATTTTTTTAGATTTGGAGTTTATTTTTTAGAATAGTTTATGAAAAAATCTGGTGTGACTGGCGCACAGCACACAACTTTCTCTTACCTTCGGTAATCGAAAGTTGTGTACTGTGCTTGTCACACCAGATTTTTTGTGTCGACATGTATTTAGTTCCCGGCAGTAGGGAATATTTGAATTCAGATGTAAAATTTATAAGTATGGGAAAATATTTATATTTTGTTACCATGGCAACCATTTCTCCTATCTTTCCTATGAAGCACAAGAGTAAAGTGTGCTTCAAACAATTTTGAGGGCAAAACGAGAATATACATTTGAAAGAGCATCTAAAAAATAATTGATTTTTGAATTTTAATCAAAATCGTTAGAGCGAATTTTGAGAAAATCGAAAAAAACTGAAAAAGTACATCAGTAAAGTACTAGTACTCTTTGGCCGATTTTGATTAAAAGCTTATTTTTCCGGTCCCGGGGGGTGTTTAACTTAAATATAAAATTTCAGCCTCATAGCTCAATTCCTTCATGCTTAAAATTGAACACACACACACACACAGACACACAGACAGACAGACCATGTCGCGAAAACCACTTTTTTGGATACAGGGGACCTCAAAACGTAAAGATCCATCAAAATCTCGACATCGAATTTTTGACATGAATCCAATACTTTCTCTCTCTATATATTAACATATGTATAGAGGTAAGAGAAAGTAAAATATACTATTAATATTATTTAGGCCACGCACACGTTTAGGAAACCCCAGGGCCTACTCCCTCCAGAATATGTTGGATCAAGAAACAAGAGAAGTTTCTAATATCCCTCTCTGAGAGCTAGAACTCTCTCTCTTTCTCCCAATAATAATTATCTAAAACAAGTCTTTATATCTATCGCCTGCTGAGAATGCTGAGTGGTGAAAGTCCGAAATTGAACAATTCAAGAAAAGGCATTTGAAATTACATTTAAAAAGCTGGGCAACAAACAAGAGCGGATCCAGAGGTGTTTCTCGGGAGGGGGGATCTGGTGTGACTCGTCGCACAGCAACACAATTTTTTCTTAATTTCGGTAATTTAAAGGCGCATTCTGTACTTGTTTGCCAGAATATAAATATCAATACAAATCAAATTTGTAAATATTAATTTTTAAAATTTTACATTCAAAATAAATTTTTTTTTTTTTTTTTCGAAAAAAATTATTTTTTTTTAATCTGGGGGGGGAGTAATTACCCTCTTTAACCCCCCCCCCCTGTGTCCGCCCTTGCCAACAAATGAATACCATGGCAACCATTTCGCCTATCTTTCCTATGAAGTGTAAAGTGGTTTTCAAAAGATTTCAATGGCAAAATGAGAATATACATTTTATAGAACAAAAGCATCTAAAAATGATTTTTGAATTTTAATCAAAATCGTTGTAGCGAATGTTGAAAAAATCGAAAAATACTGGAAAAAGTGCATCAGTAAAGTACTAGTACTTTTTGGGCGATTTTGATCAAAAGCGCTACGTCCCAGGGTGGTGTCTAACTTAAATATAAAATTTCAACTTCCTAGCTCTTTTCCTTCTTAAGATATTTTGTTCACAGACAGACAGACACAGACAGACCATGTCGCGAAAACCACTTTTTTGGATTCAGGGGACCTCAAAACGTGTATATCCATCAAAATCTCGACATCGAATTTTTGACATGAACCCAATACTTTCTCTCTCTATATATTAACATATATTTTTAAGAGAAATTAAAATAAATAAACCTTACGTTGTAAAATTAAAGGATTAGTTTAAAGCCATAAAAAAAAAATAAATAAACCCATGGATTTGAATCATTCATATGATAAAATAAAAAATATGAGAAATTTTCTGAATTTTGCACGTTAACAGTGGGAAAGAGAGAGAGAGAGATATATATATTTGACCTGTGTATTTGAACTAGAATCTGGGTGAATGTGAGTATTGACATATCTCGCCCAGGATGTTCTCTCTCTCTCTCTTGGAATATTCCATTGCAGTAGCATCAAAAGAGAGAGAGAGAGGGGGGAGGGGGGTGGTAGCCGGGGTTCTCTCTCTCTCTCTCTCTCGCTCTCTTTAGGCGTCGTAGGGGCGGAGCTGCGAGGCGCCTGCCTGCGCCACCCACGGTGTCCTCGGCCAGCACCCCCATCCCATATACATCCACCCTGAATATACAGCAAGGGGGTTACTATAGCAACGAGCTGGGCCTCCATCCAGCTCTCTCCCTTACTCGATCCAATCACAGACCTCCAGGGGTTGCTGCTGTTGCCTGATGATGATCGTCCATATCTGAATAAAATAGACCCGACGTTATTTGTCACCAGGGTCAATAATAAATATCGGGGTGATTTTTTAATCTCAAGCATTCGAAAAATGCAAAAATTTATTAAATAAGATATTTTAATAAAAAATGTATTTCCTTGTCTGAAAATATTGTATAATCAAAAACAATTTTTTCACACAGTAATAAAATATTTTGAAATTATGTCCTGGAGTGCATATATTCATTAGTGATTGGTAGGCAACTCAAATGACCAATCCAGTAATTGTTTCCATGAAAATTTTCGTAAAAATTAACAATTAAGCAAAGCTAGCTGAAGAAGTCTGAAGCAATTAATTAAAAAATTTATTAAGGACTGATTGAACAAAGCCAGCCATGTTGGTAATTAGATGACGTGTTAAAATCGGATTCTGTGATTGGCCGAAGCCTGAGTGTTTGCCATCAAGTATGCGAAAAATTAGAACAGGTTCTATCATCCAAAACCTGCAAGCAACTGCTCACCAAGGATGGATATAAGGGGGGGGGGGGTAAAGGGGGGTAATTACCCGAGATTTGAGAAAAATATTTTTTTTTTTTTGGGGAATAAAATTTTAAAAATTAATACATAAAAATTTGATTTGTATATATAATTATATATTCTGGTAAACAAGTACAGAATGCACCTTTATATTACCGAAATAGGAAAACTTGTATGCTGTGCGATCAGTCACACCAGATTACCCCTCCCCCAACTCACCCCGCGATTAATGTCTCGAATTTAATATATCGTGATGTTAACATTATTTATTCAAATGCAAAATTTGAAAAAGAATATAATCATTTTTATTTGACTTAATTTTTGCTTTCTCTTACCTCTATATATGTTAATATATATAGAGAGAAAGTATTGGATTCATGACAAAAATTCGATGTCGAGATTTTGATGGATGTACGCGTTTTGAGGTCCCCTGAATCCAAAAAAGTGGTTTTCGCGACATGGTCTGTCTGTGTGTGTGTGCCTGTCTGTGTGTCTGTGTGTGTACAATTTAAAGCATGAAGGAAATGAGCTACGAGGTTGAAATTTTATATTTAAGTTGTGTACCTTCCTGGAATGTGAAAATAAGTTTTTAATCAAAATCGTCCAAAAAGTACTAGTACTTTACTGATGTACTTTTTCAGTTTTTTTTTCGATTTTCTCAAAATTCGCTGCAACGATTTTTTTTTAATTCAAAAATCAATTATTTTTTAGATGCTCTTTAAAATGAATATTCTTATTTTGCCATTGAAATCTTCTGAAGTCCACTTTACTCTTGTACTCCATAGAGAAGATGGTTGCCATGGTAACAAAATATAAATATTTTCCCATACTTATAAATTTTACATCTTGAATTCTAATATATCGGAGGAAACTAAATATCGAAAAATCTGGTGTGACAAGCACAGCAGATTTTTCTATGTGTGGTGACACGTGTCATTGTCATCTTCCATTTTTCAATTTCCGAGGTCTATTTGTTATCAGTAGTGAGTATTTTACTCACTCGCTTGGTGTAACTTTACAGAGTGGTTGTTGTGAGGGTCGGGTGCTTGAAAAGCAAAGAGAGAGAGAGAGTGGGGTGGGGTGGGGGTGGGGGGGATGCAAAGCCCAAAATGGATGTTCAACGAACAAGAGATGGTTGGGGGAAATTATAGCACCGTAATGGAGTCACTCGACTCAACACACACACACACACACACACACACACACACATCACCCTCACCTCTCTCTCTCTCTAATCAAGAATTTTCAAAAGGTTTTTTAATAATAACGACACAATGAAAATAAGCCATCTATATATTCAAATAGCCTTGGGTTTATCTGTCTGTCTGCCTGTCCCTAGACGTTTTTGTCTCTCTAATACAAAAGACATGTCGTCATTTCTCATAAATATACTTTAATTTTTGCCTATGTACATCGAAAGTCCTCAGTAATTACAGATAAATAAAAAATTCACTGCAACGATTTTGATTGAAATAAATTCATAAATCAACTATTTTTTTGATGCTCTTTAAAAGGTATATCAGTGAAATTTTTCGTGAAAATTGTTTGAAGTACACTTTACTGATGAGGAAGCTGGAGATATATTTATTTTCCCATAGCACCTTCATTTTCAAACTTGACCACACGATTCATAGATCGCGCTGAGCTATGAATGCTTCCACATCAGTAAAGTGTCCTTCAAACAATTTTCATTAAAAATTTCACTGAAGAGCATAAAAAAAATAGTTGATATATAAATATGAATTTTAATTAAAATCGTTGGAGCGAGTTGAGAAAATCAAAAAAAAAAAAAAAAAAAACTGAAAAAGTACATCAGTAAAGTACTAATACTTTTTGGCCGATTTTGTTCAAAAGCTTATTTTTACGCCCCATGGGGGTGCCTAAATTAAATATAAAATTTCAGCCTTGTAGCTCTTTTAGTTCCTGAGATATTTTGTTCACAGACAAACAGACCATGTTGCGAAAATCACTTTTTTGGATTCAGGGAGCTCCAAACGTCCATCAAAATCTCGACATTGAATTTTTGACATGAGTACAATACGTTCTCTCTCTATATATTTGTATATTAGCATATTCATATAGATAAGAGAAAGTAAAATTAACAATATATTCATAACAATGCACGAGTTGTCATAGATTTAGAAATAGGTAATATAAATGATTGGTGACAAATTTCAAAGTTTTTAGTAGATCTATATTGTAGTTTATAATGTGAGAAAATATGATTTGTGGATAACGATCAAGGAACCAGTGTTAAGTAGAAGATATTTCTCTCTTCCCTTATAGTCGGAGAGCTGACGACAAAAATGGGCAAGAGTTTTCCGAAGGCTAATATTTTCAGAATAGGTTGCATTTTAATGATGGAAAGATACTCTAGAGCAGCGTTTCCCAACCTTTTGAGGTCCACGGCACCCCAAAGGTGCGTTGGGAATAATATTACACACTAGCGGCACCCTTCCTTTTTTTCCCCTATCAAAACGAAATTTTTTCCGCCCTGGGGCAAATTTTTTTTTCCCTTGCATGAAAATCATTTGACCTTTTTTTTGGCAAAGTTCAATTTTGCTGTGTGTGTTCAATTTAAAGCATGAAGAAATTGAGCTAGGAGGTTGAAATTTTATATTAAGTTAGGCACCCCCCTAGGGCGTGAAAATAAGCTTTTAAACAAAATCGGCCAAAAAGTACTAGTACTTTACTGATGTACTTTTTTAGTTTTTTCTTTTTTCTCAAAATTCGCTCCAACGATTTTGATTAAAATTCAAAAATCAATTAATTTTTTAGATGCCTGCTTTAAAATGTATATTTGAAGGAAGTATATATCTGAGTGTTGATTATCAAATAGGAAGAATAAATGAGCAAGCAGCTAGTTATATTTCAATTTATTAACAAACCAGGGGCGACATTTCAGTCACATATGGGACCATCTTCAGGGCCAGGTTAATGTCTGAAAATACATATAACCCTCGCCAAGTTATATTGGGCATTCACAATTATACGTAGCTTAATCATGATAATGCCGTCATTCAATGGTACGATAATAATAAAATTTGAGGCATTATCATGATTGAGCTAAGTATAATTGTGAATGCCCAATATAACTTGGCGAGGATTATATATATTTTCAGACATTAACCTGGCCCTGAGGATGGTCCCATATGTGACCGAAACATCGGCCCTGGTTTGTTAATAAATTGAAATATAACTAGCTGCTTGATCATTTATTCTTCCTATTTGATTAAAATGTATATTCTCATTTTTCCATTGAAATCTTCTGAAGACCACTTTACTCTTGTACTCCATAGAGAAGATAGAAGAAATGGTTGCCATGATAACAAAATATAAATATTCTCCTATACTTATGAATTTTACAACTTGAATTCTAATATATCGGCGGAAACTAAATAGGTATATCTCGAAACAAAAATCTGGTGTGACAAGCACAGTACACAACCTTCTCTTGACAAAGGGTAAGAGAAAGTTGTGTGCTGTGCGACCAGTCACACCATATTTTTTTAACACTCACACTTTTTTCCCACTCCCACTCGCACACATTCATACAGTCTTTTCGGCAACTAATGCCATTTAATTGAGTTCGACGATAACCGTTATTATTTATAACAGGGGCGTATTTAAGGGGGGGGCCGAGGAGGCCCGGCCCCCCCCCCCCCCGAAATTTCCCAAACACATATACATATATAGAGATATACAGACATCAGCGCAACAAATTTTTCCGCAGGATGGACAACTTTGGTTCCGCAATAGAAAAAATGTTCCTCAAAAAATTTCGTGTGAAAAAAGTATAGTTTCTTAAAAAAAAAATTTTTCCTCAGAAAAATTTTTGAGTTCGGGCCCCCCGAAAAAAAATTTCTATATACGCCCCTGATTTATAATAATATCTATTGGGGGTCCAGTCATTTCTTTTTTATTTAATTATTTTATATTATTTTGGACAATATTTTTAAATATTAAAAAGTTTATCTTGGCTAAAAAAAAAAAAAAAAAAAAATTGATTGCGGCTCACTTCAAAATAGAATTTTATTGGCCTGTGTAAAGTTTTAGGTTGGACATAAGCTGTTCTAAAGTAAACATTTTCTTTGAATCATTAAGTTTCTATAAATATATAAACCAAATGCTCTTAGAGTTTTAATCTTTTAATGAGTTTCACCCTCCCCCCCCCCACTTATGCAAATGTTAATTTCCCTTTTAAAAGACCACAAAAACATTTAATATCGAAATTAATTTTGGTTAGTCAATTTATTTCTTAAACAAAAGTTTTGTTTTGTTTTTCTCTAAATTAATATTAATGTA